>WJSH01001287.1:10021-23338 GCA_009757365.2 Lepidium campestre | reverse complement strand
TGAATCGTCTACTGGAAAGTTCTTTGTTGCGTATGCAAATCGGTTCATTACACGTCATGATTGGCCTGGTCCTAATATGAAGAGCTTTTTCAAGCGAATTTGGTCAGTTCATGTTACTAAAATCGATTTGACTCTTTCTTTGGCTCCTGGTTCATCAGGCGATAATGACTAATTCCGAAAGACACTGTCGCCATTTGAATGATTCTTATTTATGCTCCGTTTGTAAGAGTGGTGAAGAAACAATACTCCATATCCTGCGTGATTGTCCGACAATGGCAGGAATTTGGAATCGTATTGTACCACTACTTCGCCGTGTGGATTTCTTCTCTTGGCCCTTATTTGAATGGATATATGAGAATTTGGGAGCTACATACAGTGTTAAGGAATGTATGTGGGATATAATGTTTGTTGTGGGTGTATGGTGGGCATGGAAATGGCGATGTGATAACGTCTTCAACTTTACTTGCTAAGGCCGTGATATGACACTTTTTATTATTGATTTGGGTCGCGAGTTGGTTGTGGTGACTTTGAACACTAATGGGGCATCAAAAGGTAATCATGGACTAGCATCAACAGGTGAAGTGATTCGTGATACGGCTGGTAAGAGGATCCATGGTTTTGCTTTGAACATTGGCATATGCTTTGCACTTCTCACTGGATTATGGGGTGTGTATTATGGGCTTTGGATTGCTTGGGAGAATAAGATTTCACTTTTTGTTTTGGAAATCAATTCTGAGATTGTGGTCAGTTTTTTAACGATAAGGATTGATGGTTCTCATCCCCGGTCATTCCTAATATGTCTGTGCTATGACTTTTTATCAAGGGACTGGATAGTCCGGGTTGCATATGTATATAGGGAAGCTAATCGTCTTGCGGATGATCTTGCTAACTATGATTTCTCTCTTACTTTAAGTTTTCATTCATTTGATTATGTTCCAATGGATTTAGTTGGGATTGTTGTTGATGACATGAGTGGGACTAAGATTTCTAGGTCTACTCATGCTATTGTTTAATTTTTTTTGATTCATAAATAAAGTATGCGCTTGCCTTTTTCCGTCCAAAAAAAAATATTCAAAAAAAAATTGTAAATCTAAATATATTAATCAGTTGAAATAAAAATAATAAAAACAACTAAAATATTGAATATTTTGATTAAATTATGTTTAAGAATATTTTAAAAATAATTTAGATATTAAAAGTTAATTAAAAATTCGGGTATCTAAACCCTAACGCAACCCGAAAAATAATATTTTTCAAGAACCAAACCCGACCCGAACCAAGCCCGAACTAAAATAGTAAAATACTCAAACGTGTTTTATATAGGTATACCCGAAACCCGAAAGACCCGACTCGAACCCGATCAAGTTTATTAAGGTGATTTTAATAGATTTAGAAAGCCTTGTTAAATCATGTGTTCTTCGAGCATTGATTTACAAATCATCTTTAAAGTCATGTGTTATTCGGTGTATCATTTGTAAATCTTACTTAAAATTATTTCTTATTGGTTTTATTATTTAGATATCTTAATTAAAATCATCTTTTATTTCATATTACAGAATTTAGTATGTATATATTCTTCTTTAATGGAATTGAGTGAATTGGATAGTGGATTTTTCTTTAAAATACAAAAACTCAATACTTTTTATTTAGAGTTGAATTTGCAAAACTCACTTTATATTATGATTTTAAAATCAAGTAATTTTACATAAATTTCTAAATTACACATCAATAAACTAATATATTATTAGTTACTTTTCTTATTCAGCAAATACTATTTATAGGATTTGATCTAAATATTTTTTGGTATTTCCTTTCCAAATATTTCAATTATAAATCCCACTGTCAATTTTTTTCACTAAAAAATGACTTATTTATACAAAATTTAGTTTTAGTTAATCATGAATTGATTATCAACTTTAACAAAAAAAAATTGAATTGACTATCAATTATTATAACTTTTTATCTACCCTATAAAAATAAGAACATATTGTGTTAAAAACTAACCAAAAAAAAAATATTTTATAAAGAACATGTCTGCAAAACAAATTTTTGAGAGGTTCGACAAAAACAAATATAGTAAGCTCTCATTGGACGAGCTTCGTGAATTAGCTTCTTCTTTCTGTCGTAGCTTTCCTCAAGAAGAAATCGAAAAGCTGTTCCAAGAGATTGACGTAGATGGTGACGGTAAAATTGATGTTGACGAGTTTACTTCTTGTGTTGACGTAGTAGACGGTGATGGAAAGATAACATCTAAAAAGTTATATGTGATCATGACTAAGTTCGGGAAAAAGTGCATTGAGGAAAAAGGTAAAGAAATGGCTCGAGCCGTTGATGGAGATGGTAATGATTATTGGAATTTTGATGAGTTTAAGGCTTCATGATTGGTGACTTCTAATATATATACAAAATTGTGAAAACAAAGGTCGATTATTGCCATCTTCCGGAGGTCTCATTCGTTGCCGCGGATGGAGTCAATGTCGAGTTGCTTTAGTGCCTTTTCCGTTGACGGCTCAGTTTGGGCAAACGCTGCTTAGACTTCCTTTCGCCGACTTGCTTTGATTCGATTATTGCCATCTGCTTGATCTTGCTTCTCCCTTAGGAGCTCCCTTTAGCTTTTACTTCAAGTGTTTGATCACTTCATCGGTTCCGCTTTGTGGTTTCAATGGACTGATTGATATTTGCTTCCATGTTTTTTCAATCTTTCTTTCGCATGGAACCAATCTGCAGGAAAAACCTTTGTGTAGTTCCTATTAATTTTCATCAATGAAATATTTACCATTTATCAGAGAAAAAAAAAAAGTAGCAATTTGGCAAAAAGCTTAATTTAAATTCTCTAAAATGTTAATGTTATAAAAAAATTGTCGAAATAGATTTATAAGCCCACCCCAATGGCCCAGTTTCAATTAGGGCTTCCGGTTTGTTATAAATATTTTTGTCAATTCTGATAACTCTCATTATAATAGTAGCCGATTAAATGGTACAACTCCTAGAAAGCCCTCTAATGTTTGGGCATAAAAATGAGCTTTGACATTAAGGGATCTAGCCATCTTGAAATGACCGAAAAAATAAAGTTGTGCTCTTGATCAAGGTACGGGCTGAATCATCAGGAGAGGTAACAATCTTCAAAACTTCTAAGTTGTTGGATGCTATCTCCATTTCCAGTAAGTCCAGGTCTAACCCAACTCAATCCTGAAAAGAGCTAGTAATCTTCTGGTTTGTTATATATCAGAGGAAAAGAAAAAGAGTGTCTGAAAGGTTAGAAAAAACCCTAGTTGCAAAATTGAAACGGTGACAATAATCTCTGATCTTCCAAGAGATCTAGTAGAAGAGATTCTCTCCAAAGTACCATTGAAATTTATGAGAGCAGTGCGACTAACTTGCAAAAAGTGGAACCTTCTGTCCAAAAGTCGAAGCTTTTCAAAGATGCAGATTGGTAAAGAAGAAGAAGCCACAAAGGATGGAGAGTCTCAGATGAGCGTGATGATAAATAAAAATATTTATTTAATGAGTGTCGTCATTAATGGAGATCCATATATAGAACCTAAAGGAAAACTTACTTCCCTAACCGAACAACTCAAGGTAAAACACATTTTTAATTGTGAGGGTTTGTTGTTTTGCATCTTGAAAGACGACAACAAAAACACTAAGCTTATGGTTTGGAATCCATATTGCCTGCAGCCAAAGTGGTTCGAACCCAGATTTTCTTACAGCCGATTGAATTAGCACGCCGAGAAGATAAAGAACAAATTTTGTGGTCGTAGCCACAAAATCTTGAGGTTTATAGATGTTACTTACTTCCAATACGGTAAAGAACACTTTTTCTGGTACGAAATCTACGATCTTGAGTCTGATTCAAGGAGGACTCTTTATATAACTCCACTGTGGTCTATAAGCTTTCACGACTTTGGCATTATTGTGAAGGGAAACAAATACTGGTGTGTTACAGAAAAGAATGCAAATGGCACTAATATAGTCTCTTTTGATTTTACAAAAGAGAGATTTAGACCGCTTTTGCATCTGCCGTATAACATGTTTACGAGGAAGTGATTTTATCTTTAGTTAAAGAAGAGAAGCTTGCAGCTTTACTTGAGCACGACAATACAAATCCAGACGAATGTGAGATATGGATTACAACTGAGATTGAGGCTGAAAAGTTGACTTGGTGCAAGTTCTGGATAGTGAATGTGGGACCTGAAATTTCATGCTCACTTGAGAATTTTATCATTGACGAGGAAAAGAAACTCGTCAGTTGTTTTGATGACAAAATTACCATCATTGGAGAGTCTGGATACATTAGAGAACTAGGCCTCTTTGAAGAATCTGACAAGTACCAGAGGCGACATATGTGTGCTTATGTTCCAAGTTTAGTGCAAATCAAGCAACCTGCAGGTGGCAAAAGGAAAACTCAAGACAATTCAGAAAATTTAGAAAAGCGTCAATGTCATGAAAAGATGTTGAGACTTGCTGCACATGAAAAGCTACTCAAGTCATAAGAAGTTCCGTGAGAAAAAGTTGGCATAATCAGAGAAACAAAATAAAAGGGAGAATACGAGATTGTTAAACTCAATTTACAAAGCCCATTAAATCTTTTGGTTATTTTTGTCTGGTTCATGGTTCAATCACTTGTAATTGCTTCACAAGTCTTTTTCACATTGATTAATGATTATGTAAGAAACCATGTTTTTCTAAAGACTTATCAGAATATTCTCATTCCATTTTTACCAATTGGGTTTTAATTACGAGAACATAAATCTCAGTCTAAAGTAAAATGATTTGTCATAATTATTTGATTTCAAAACAAAGTAAAATTATCTAATCCTACTCCTTTGCTAGCCGAACACTAGCATGATGAGCGTGAGAAACAATCAACTCATGTTAAAGCCGAGGATAAGTTCTACCGGCAGAAATCAAGAGTACAATGGCTGCAACTTGGGGACCGAAACACGGCATATCACACCAAACGCGTAACCACATTCATATCCTATTGGACTCGGCTAGAAACATGATCAGTGGGACTGAGAACCTCAAGACACACTTTGCTGCTTATTTCAATCAGATATTAGGGGAGACATCTCTCCCGCACTCTCCTGCTTTTGTTACAGATCTGCAAGATATTATCTCTTTTCGATGCACTACTCAAGCTCGAACTGCATTGCAGAGACCTGTTACGGAAGAAGAGATTAGGGTAATTTTATTCTCTCTTCCGCTAAATAAGAGTTCCGGGCCCGGATGGATATTCGGTTGAGTTTTTCAGAGCCTCATGAAGTGTTGTTGGATCAGATTTTGTAGCAGCAGTAAAGGACTTCTATAAGTGTGATAGGTTATTGAAAGAACTGAATGCTATTGCGATCACACTAGTACCAAAGACAGCAAATGCAAGTAGATTGGAGAAGTTTCGGCCCATTAGTTGTTGCAACCTTGTTTATTAGGTAATTTCTAAAATGTTTGCAAACCGTCTTAAACCTCTACTTGGGTATTCCTGCCGCTATATTGGTGCATTGGTTATAGCCGAAATTCATCGAAGAAAATGAAGTTTTTTCTTTCCTCGATAGTCTAAATTCTGAACCTCCTTGGTTGTCTTGTATCGGAACTGGGAACGACCCGAGCGGAAATGCGATGAGTCTGGAAACTTGAGGGGATAAAGATTTCTACTAACTAAATTGCAGGGGCCTATGAGAGTGCCTTTGACATAGCGAAGGACACGCTTCATGTGATCAAAATCAGCGAGTGTAGGCTCATGCATTCGCTGACAGACAAATGTTCAACCAAATCCCCCCCAATAAACCCTATATCTCCAAGCCTCTTTACTAGGTTGGGCAAGCTTGGATGCCCTTACTCCCAACAAGTTGCTGGTCGGGATCATGAAACTCTCGCGTCCTCTGGCTGAGGAGTGTCCACATGAGTTCATTGAGGTGTCTACACATGAATTAAAACCTCTTTTCTATTATGTCGAGAGTTTGGATTGCTTCACCTAAGTATAACGAAAGGGAGCTTTCCCCGACACATATTAGCTTAGATGTGCTTAATAGGTCGGTTTGTTTGTCTTAGTAACAGTAGGATTACCGAATTCCGCTTTATGTCTTTCTTTCTTACTTTCCGTAAAAAAGATCTATTATTTATTTATTTCACACAATTTCTAAATGTTAACTTGCTCGATGTCCGTCTTCCTTAAGGGAAGAAGTTTACGGGACAATGTTATGTTAGCAGTAGATCTGATCCGTCATTATGAGAAACCCACAAACTCTAAAAGTGCAATGATTAAGGTAGACTTGCGGAAAGCTTTTAATATTGTGTGTTGGGATTTCGTGATCAAGCTCTTTCAAGCTCAGAATTTTCCTTGCTGTTTTGATGCTTGGGTGAAACAATGCATTTCTACTCCTCGGTTTTCTTTCACAGTAAATGAGGAATCGGCTAGGGTATTTGAGACTAAAAAAAGGTTGAGACAGAGGGATCCCCTCCCACCCTATCTCTTTATCATGGTAATGGAGGCACTTTCTAGTCTTCTTAACAGGGCAGCTGCAAATAATGAGTTCGATCTCCACCCCTTATGCTCTGATTTGTGTATCACTCACTTACTTTTTGGGGACGACTTGCTGGTTTTCACTTACGGATCTGATATGTCGCTGAGAGGAATTTTTAATGTGTTGGTACGTTCAAAGCATTCAAGGGGTTGTATATGAACCCTATGAAGTCTCAGATTTCCCTTAGCAGATACTCTCCATAGGAATCATCTCACCTCATTTCATTATCTGGTTTGAACCCAGAATATTCCCTACTTGTTACCTTGGTCTGCCATTAACACCAAAATGGCTTTCACTCGTGAGTATGCACCCCTTTGTCGAGAAGATCACAGCAAAATTACACTCCTAGACAATAAATTCTTATCATTTGCGGGTAAAGTACAGCTCTGCTTCTTTATTGCATATTGGGATCACAATCCGCGTTCCTTAAGGGAAGAAGTTTAAAGGGCAATGTTATATTAGTAGCAGACCAAGGGAAATTGAAGGAAGGGGCAAAGATTTTTTGGTTAGCAAGTCTAGTAAGCATGTGAAGAAGGTTACTGAGAGCATCAATGAGGAAAAGGAGGTGCAAAAGGGAGTTGAGGATAGTAAGACAAAGGTTCATGAACCTCCTCCTCCCTATGTACCGCCGATTCCATTTTCGGGACGGTTCCTCACCAAAGTTCAGAAGAAGGTACTTTCTAGGTTCAATGCAATCATGACTGAAATTGGTGTTCCATTACCCTAGATGGAGAATCTGTATGGAGTTCCTCTCAAAGTATGTTTCATTGTGACACCTACAAGCAGAACTTCTCATCTCTGACTACATGGGATAAGATTCGAACCCACGGCTTACCCTTTGCTCTGTCTAGAGTGATCCGGTTTTAGCAAGGAGTGCCTTGGTATAATATATTTCTTTGGCTTACTGTATGGAAAATGTTACCAACCATAGATCGACTACTCAACTAGGGACTAGCCATACTGCCGATCATTATTTTCTATTCTTCATCGGCAGAATCACATGACCACTTGTTCTTTCTATACCCTTTTGCGCAAGATGTTTGATCCTTTCTCGCTTCGAAGGTTCACCTGAATCCGCCTTTGCAGTTATCAGCAGCAACTTCGTGGTGCTCATCTCCTTCAGTTCCAAGCAAGCACTTACACAATCTGCTAAAGTTCTTCTTACAGCTCTCTGTCTACTCGATCTGCCGTGAGAGAAATAATAAAATCTTCACTTAGCAATGCTCCTCGCCTCCAGCCATTCGATCAGCAACGGACTACCTCTTGTGAAGCCGACTCATATTGTTTCAAGCCAAGGACTCCCAATTCTCTTTTTCTTCTTGAACTGTATTTTGGTTGTTTTTTGCATCCCCTTAACCTCCTAATGTATTGTTCTTTAGGTAGGTGAGGTAAGTTTGGGATAGTATTTATTGTATGAACTCTTTTATTTGAAGTGGTATAAAGAGATCTAGCATTTAAAAAAAAACAAAGTAAAATAAATTTATCAATGACATGAGATATTTTGATCAAATTATTTTTACCGAATGTAAAATCTTTCTTACTTAGGGCATGATTGTTTCTAAAATGCACCCAAATGCATCGTTTAACTAGTACATTCAGATGTTGTCTAGTTCCATTTCAAATTATACATCTAGACGTAACATTTAGATGTAAATGTGTTTGTTTTGTGAATTTATATGTCCATCTAGATATATTTATTAACAAAATGACTAAAACGACATGTTTTTCTAATTGATACTTTTATTAAATAAATTATATTCTTAATCAAATAAATATCAAATTATTCTTTTTATATTTATAAACTATTACTTTAATTAAATATTTAATTTTCAAAATTAGTTAGAGATTTTGAGGGATTCTTTTCCACCAATTTTTTTCAATTTATAATTTATTTTATTAAGCTATTTATTAGGATTTATAACTTATCTTATTAATTTTGGTGGAAAAAAATCTGGCGGAAAATTTTTTTTGCGGGAAAACAAAATTGAGGGTATTCTCGTTCATCAAGAGCGTTTTTGAATTAGGTTGGTAAAATTGGTGGAAAAAACGGTTTGGGGGAAAAAAACTGAGTATATTTTCTTTCATCAGGGCATTTTTGAAAATATCGCAAAGAGAAGAGGTAGTTTGAAAATATCTAAGTTGGAAATGTATTTTTTCATTTACCCTAATATTATTCTTTTCAAATACCTAATTTTCAAAATTATTTTTTCCATTTTATAATTGACTAAACAATTTGAACAATTTTATATGCTTTATTTATTTATTTATAATTACTAAAATGTAAAATAATATCAATAAAAATATTTTGTATGGTTGTAATATTTAATTTAAGTAAGGTATTTTATCTTTTTAGTTTTCTTAAATTCCATCTACATTCAATTCCTTTCTCTTAAAGCATCTCAAATTTTTAAAATTTTGCACTAAATTTAGATGATCCATCCAACAGGTTCATTCAGATGATGCACAATTATGCACTAAAACAAGCAATAGTTGGATGGAACAACTGAATGAAACATATGGATGGAGAAACAAACATCAATGGACTGCCTCATGCGAAGCTGACTCATATCGTTTCCAGCCAAGGACTCCCATACTCTTTCTCTTCTTGAATTGTATTTTGGTTGTTTTTTCATCCTCTTAACCTTTTAATTTATTGTTCTTTCTGTAGGTAAGGTAGATTTGTTATAATATTTATTGTATATACTCTTTTATTCGAAGTGGTATAAAGATCTAATATTTTTTTTTTTTTAAAAACAAAGCAAAACAAATTTATCAGCGACATGAGATATTTTGATTAAATTATTTTTACTGAATGTAAAATCTTTTTTACTTAGTTTTTTCTGTTAAACTGTAGTGGTACATCTCTTTTAGTTTGTTAAGTAAACGTTAAAGATCACTCTTTAACCTCTCAGATCACTATTTTAGTTTGTATTCTAAACAAACACAAAGTAATTTTACATGCGTGGACATAAATTTTTTATTTTATTTTATACACTAAGATATAATTTTTTAATTGAACATATGTTTTTAACGTAGAAGCATAAACAAAATATTTTACTATTTTGAACTTTTCGAAGAAAAAATAAAAAACAAATACTTCAATTTTGTTATAACATGAAAATTTGTTTTTAAAGACTTGATATATAATAAAAATAAATAATATAATACATAAAATTATGTAAATTAACATATATACTAAATAGAAATTCAAAGACATCAAAACCAATTTTGATAAGTTTTAACAAAAGTATATAATGTAATTGTTCTCACAAATGTAATTATCAACATAAGAATATAATTAAATTAAAGTTTATTTAGACAGTCATCATATGAGGCAACATGGTGAACGGAGCGGGCAAGACTCAAGACATGTTTCTCGATCGGACGAGTGAAACATGAACGATGGTGCGACGATGTGGTGATGAAGTGTGATGGTGGTAAGCAAATCGAGCAATCGGGTTATAGAAGTTGATTTTTGGTTCTGATACCAAGCTTGATATGGGCCTCGGAAGAGACCTCTAAAGGATGAGAACTTGCGGGAAGACCTTGATGAGTCGATTCTCGCAAGAACAATGAACGACGGGTTGTTGCAATGGATAGTTGATTGACTCTCTCAATCGATGATTGAACTAGAAGTTTTGGATCTCACAAACACTATAATTCACTGAACAAAGAGACTAATGACTCGCTCACAAGACTTAATTGATCAAGACTCAAGCTTGAAAAGAAAAAATCTTTACTCAATAACTTCAATAATGGTTGTTTTGTACAAAAGATAGAGATGAGCTTATATAGGCTCGATCCTAGGTTCAATACAACAGTAAAGAGGTGTAAAATAAGAAATAAATGATTCAGAATTAAATGGCCAATGGACAAGTAATGAGGACCGTTGATCTTGGAGTCGTTGGAGAGAATTGATTATCGGCCGGATATGAAAAGTCGATCACATGAGGGATTCGCCTAATCATGTGAGTGCTGGAGCATGGTATGACTTCCTTGCATGTTTCTAAGTGGTTAAAATACTCTCCTGGTCGCCAAACATGAGTTTTCAAGCTCCTAAGACAAGTGGATCTCGGACTTGCCTTAAATAGAACCAAATTGACCCATTGTCTTGATTGGAGAGTATCTGGAGGATGCGATTGTGGTTTGATGCGTTCTTGGGCTTGTTGGAACCATAAGAAGCCTAAGAATATTTTCTAAGTTGTCCGAGGTCTAGGCCGCATCTGAGTTGGGCTGTGGGGCTCGATATGTGGAGTTGACGCGCGGAAGGCCTTAGGGAAGATCTACCAGTTTGTAAAATCCATAACGTTTAGCTCCAGGTTTTGTTTGGCCTGATTCAACTTCGAGGACTTCACTGGTTGAGTCAATAATCCACAGAAATTAAACGAAACATAGCTTGTTTCGCTTTGGATGGTCTAGAACGCTTCAAGGAGTGCTTGTATGTCCTCATGATTCACCGGGAACCTCTTGCTTCTAGCTCAGCTGCTTGAGTGCTGGATGTGACATTGAGTTTAGGCAGCTGAAACATATATAAGAAGATCGTCTCTCCTTTATTTTTGACATATTTCCCAAGGAAGTTCGTCTCCCCTTCATCCTTGGTGTATTTAGCCGAAAACTCAACTACCGAATCTACTCTATTCCAAATTATGTACTTGGGTTGATGACCACATCAAAGTTGGTGTAGTGGATACTCGGAACGAGTTAAGTATGCTTGACTTAGGCGAACTTAATCAACCTAAGGACTGTATTCCTACAACATAATTTGAAATTCACGATGTATGGTCTTCTAGGCATGGGAGCAAATGTTCAACGACAATAGGGTTTCGAGATTTCTCTCATGAGTTTTGTTTTCTTTTCAAATTCAACTTCTTTTTTAGTAAAAACGTGATTACAAGTTAAATAGATAATTCCTAATGAGAACTCTAATTTTAGCGGGTCTAAACAAATGGGCCAATTAATCATTAAAAACAAAAAAAAGGCCTAAACGGACTAGCCAATTCCTTTTCTTTTACGCATACTCAAATTTTCCAACAAAAGAATTTTTTTAAAAAAAGCCTAAACAATTAAACCCAATAATACAAGTAAATAATTTCCTAATAAAATAAAAGCTCAAAAGAATTATTAAACCCAAACAAATATAAGGTCTGTAGAATTTATTAAGTCTAAAGAAATAAATAAAAATAAAACAAATGATAAATTAGGCTCATGACAGCGAAAGCCTGTAAACTTTAAGCTAATCCTGGTGCCATGCTGAACCATGATTCTTTTGACAACACTCACACTCCTTTTCTTCTTCATGCGAGCTGCAAAATTTATTTTGTTTACAATTATGCATTTATGAGTCTAGCCTCAAGTGGAAGTCCCCATATATTGGAAACTTTTTATTTCACACATCATTAATTTATTTTAGTAATACAAAAATTATGATAAAATATATTAAATTTAAAAAATTTGATTAAATATATTAAATTTTTTTTATTAAAAATTCAATAAAAATTAGTATATTTGCTGAGCTCTTTTTAGTTAAATACCTTACCTAATAACTCATGTATTTAAAATTCGATTACACCCACATATAATAGTTAATAAACGATTTTAAAGATGAGTTTAAACCATGGATCAGACCCTATATCAATGATAAAGAAAAAAATTAATCTATTTTATATTAAAGCGGAAATCCCTTTCATTTTGAACTTCAGTTTACGTGTTATAAACTACATGATAAAATTAACATATAATTCAAAACTACCTTTAAAAATAAGCATAAGGTTGAATTTATTATAAATTTTTATATAAAATATCAAAATTAATAAATATTTAATCGAAAATCTCTTAAAACTATAATTTAATAAAAATATATCGGGTACAATTGTACAAATACGGTTTTTATTCAATTTGGATTTGGATTTAGTTTTCCGGGTACATGGATTTAGGACTCATTCTGGTATTTTGTCTGATTTGATTTGGGTTTAGTTTCTTTAGTTATGGTTTTTGGTTTTTTTGATTTAAGACTTATTCATGTATTTTTATTTTTTGGATTAATTTTGGTTCTGTATAGCGCGAGTTCGGATTCATGTATTTTTATATTAAAATTAAAAATTAATAAAGAATTAACAGAAAAACTTTAAAAAACTAAATTTTAACTAAAATATATCGGGTACTCATTCGGTTATTGATTTGGTTCCAGAAAGGGTTTGAGTTCATAATTACCCTTTAAAATAGGCCTAAGTTTAGATTTCTTATAAATTTTTATGTAAAAATTCAACTATAGAATAAAATTAACTTATGGTTTATAACTATTTTTAAAGATATAAGTAAGGTTGGCTTTATTATAAATATTTATATAAAAGTTTAAAATTAATAAAGATTTAATAGAAAAAACTCTAAAAAGCTACAATTTAATAAAAATATATTGGGCGCAAATTCGGTTCGGAATTGGGTTTGGTATTCCGGGTATAAAGATTTAGGACCCATTCTTGTTTTTTGTCGGGTTATGTTACGTACTACAATTTAAGAAGGTTCTGATGAAGTTGTTCCTGTGGTTGTTTCTTCACCGGTCTCTATAGTGTCAAAAGCTTATGACTATGTAGCTCAAAACGTGGTGAAAGGACTCAATGAGCCAAGAGATAATCGCTATTAATTGTCTGAGTAAACTTACAGCATCAAGTAGCTTATCCAAGACATCGCTATTGTTACACAATATGTTCATAAGTTGTTACGCAGACAGAATATTGCGACTTTTATATCACAACCATAAGATTTGTTCAGGGTGAAGAGCGAGTTACAAAAGCTAACC
>WJSH01001286.1:20010-30963 GCA_009757365.2 Lepidium campestre | reverse complement strand
CCCCCCCCCCCCCCAAAAAAATTTAGTTTTATTATTTATGATTAATTCAGAAACTCTAATACTACTTAAAATTAATATGAGTTTAATAAATCTGTTAAGAATATTTTTTTATTCTTAATAATTTATATAGTATGTATCTCTCGAAAATATTTAGTTGTAATTTGCCAAATGTTGTTAAATATTAAAATAAATTAATGAGATAAGTTTATATACCTTCTATTTTCTTGTTTTTGTCTATGTTATACAACATCTTATTGTTCATTACAAAACTTGCAATTTGGGGATCATTGCTTGATGATACACAGAGGTTTTAACCCTATTAATTTCTCACTGCAAGTGCACAACAATCAAAGTAGTATATCTAGGGATCGAATCCACAGAGACCAAGAGTCACACTATCAACCTATTCGACTAACAATCAGGCTAAGACAAATCGAGATGTTGTGCTTATCAAGTGACAAAAGAAATTAATGAGATTAAATTAAATAGATTAAAGACACCAAGTTTAGTGAAATATTTCAGGAAATCAGAATGATGAATTCAAGCATTATTCAGGGAGCAAGTAAAACCGTCTTAAACTCAAAGGGCATCAACTACTTTATCTAACAACCTAGAATCCTACCTTCCGTTGGTCCTAAAAGTCCTAGACAAGCATTATGATCCGGTTTGATATGTTCACAAACTTGTCTTGGATCTACTTCTGCAGTCCAAGGACAATTGCTCACCAAATAGTTTTTCAGGTTATTAAATTATCACTTTTGGTGCATGAACAACCTAGAGATCAAGAGCTAAATAGCCAATTTCAGCTCATGCATTAAAAATTACAGAATGTGAAGAGCCTTAACATAGTCCCTATCTAGCTTACATTCATTCATTCATCAATCCCTATAAATCTCTAAACTTGATTGAGAACTACTCACACATAATGGAATAAATACAAACACGAGCTATAGCAATTGAGCAAAACATGAATAACTGAAATTGAATAGATATAATAGGGTTTAGAAAAACTTCTCCAATGTAGAATACAATGACGATCCATGGAGAAGAAAAATTGTCCAACAAAAGTAAGAAAAATATGAGAACAAGTGTCTGTGAAATGAAAAACGAAAAATGAGAAAAGAAGCGATCCAGAGCAGTGTGACTGCTCTCTGGTTTTATTCTTAGGGTTTTCTGATCCCTCAAAATGAATTGGATCTCAAACAATTCTGCCCAACTGAATAAAATTGTTTCTGGAAAAAGCTTCAGCGCATCGGAATCGATCAGTCCTAAATGATAAAGGCTGGTAAAGGTTGCTATGTATCTACATTTTATACAGATGATAATCGTAACAATTACAAATGATAAAGGTTGCTCTAGTGTGGCTTGAATTTCATGGAGATACAAATTCTCAAGTAGGAACTATTCATCACCCTCCCAAAACTCAATGAAATTTTCATAATTCACCATTTTTTTCTGCAAATTACTGATCAAACCCTCTACCCCAACCATTAACTAACTCAAAACAAGCAATTACACATGTCAAAAGTCTCTAATTCAATAATAAACCATGAAGAATTGAAATTAAGAGAAATCAATGAGAAATTAAGAAGTGATGCTTGTACTTTCTGTCTTGATGATAAAGCTTGAATGAAACAGAGAATTCAACAAAAGTTAGCTAATTCAAGAGGCAATTTTGCATTCAAAGTGAAACAAGATAGAGCAATTGAAAGAGAAAGAGTTGGAGGCTAAAGGGTTTTAAAATTCGAATTCGTCCATTCTCGGCCCTAAACTGGGTGTGTGGATCGGAATTTAAATTCGAATTAGGCAAAATCAGGAGTCGGAAACGTACTTTGGCCGTTGGATCGATCGGTCTAATGTTGGACCGATCGATCCCTTAGCTTATTATCGCGAGTCAATTCTCTGGGATCGATCGGTCCCAAAGATTGGACTGAGCGGTCCAACTTCTCTGTTGAGATTCCCTCATTCGACTGATCGTTCCCAGCAAAATGATCAGGTTGTTTTTCTTCCGCATTTTGCTTCACAGCTAGACCGATCGGTCTTAAAGACTAGACCGATCAGTCTTAAACTTCTGTCAGTTTCTTCTCTTTGAACCGATCGATCCCAGCAAAACGATCGATGTTACCAACTCTACAAATGAAGATTTTCCCGATACTACCCTATGCCAAACACACTAGATGATAGCCAAAAAGCAAAAAAAATAAAATAGATAAACAAAAACGAAATCAATATTCACATGGATAAACATGGAAATGCCTGTCAAGTGTGCTTGTTTAAAGTCTCAAGCTCGACATTGTTTACTGCTTTAAGCAGCTGGAGGATCACCAAGAGGAATGGTTTCACCCTCAGTGCGAGGTATGGTTTAAGGCGTTGCCCGTTCACCACAAATTCATTTCCCGTAGTGCCCAGCAACACTACAGCTCCATAAGGTCGGACTTCCTTGATCATGAAGGGGCCAGACCACCTTGATTTCAACTTTTCTGGAAACAGTTTTAAGGGTGAGTTAAACAATAAAACCTTATCATTCGCAGCGAAGTTTCTCTGAAGAATTCTCTTGTCATGGTAGGCCTTAGTTCGCTCTTTGTAAATCCTGGAGCTCTCATAAGCTCTATGGTGTATTTCTTCCAGTTCTAGTAGCTGTATAGTTCGTCTCTCAGCTACAGGTTTGATGTCATAGTTTAGGAATTTCAAGGCCCATGCTGCCTTGAATTCTAACTCGACCGAAAGATGGCATGATTTGCCATAGACGAGATGAAAAGGAGTTGTGTCTAGGGGTGTCTTGTACGTAGTCATGTATGCCCATAATGCATCTTCTAGCTTGATTGCCCAGTCTTTTCTCGTTGTGTTGACTGTTTTCTGTAGTATGCCCTTGATTTCTCTGTTGGAAACTTTAACTTTTCCGCTAGTATGAGGGTGATAAGGTGTAGCAACCTTATGCTTAACTTCATACTTCTTCCACAAATTCTCAAGCGTCTTGTTGATGAAATGAGAACCGCCATCACTTATTACTATTTGCGGGACTCCGAACCTGGGGAAAATTATCTTCTTGAACATCTTAGAGACCACCTTAACATCGTTTGTGGAGATGGCCAGTGCCTCAACCCACTTTGACACATAGTCAACAGCTACCAAGATATATTGGTTCCCAAAAGAAGATGGAAACAGTCCCATAAAGTTGATTTCCCATACATCAAATACCTCAACTTCCAAAATGAAATTCTGAGGCATCTCATTCCTCCTGCTGATATTTCCTTGCCTCTGGCAGGAATCACATCGCGAAACAAATGTATGAGCGTCACGAACCATCGTAGGCCACCAAAATCATGCTTGTAGAACCTTGGACACAATCCTAGAAGCTCCAAAATGCCTTGTGTAAGCTGAACTGTGGTAATGAAAGAGTACTCCTTTGATTTCATCATCTGGAATGCATCGTTTAAACATACCATCTGAGCATTGCTTGAACAAGTAGGGGTCGTCCCATATGTAATGGCGGATATCACGGAGAAACTTCTTCTTATTGTAGCCATAGAATTTGTCAGGCTCTAGCTCATCAGCTAAGTAGTTGGCTATGTGTGCAAACCAAGGAGAACTCGGAGGTTTGGAAACCGGTTTAGGTTGGCTGTTCCAGACAGAAGTATAGTAGCTGTCATGACTCTCATAAATGGCATAGACGTGCTCTTCTGGTAAGTTGTCACTTAGTGGTACTTCGTCCTCTATGCGGAGTCTAGATAAATGGTCTGCAACTCCATTTTCTATACATTTCTTGTCCTTGATCTTGAGATCAAAATCCTGAAGAAGGAGAATCCACCTTAGTAATCTCGGTTTTGCGTCCTTCTTGGTGAGAATATACCTTAACGCAGCGTGGTCTGTGTGCACAATCACCTTAGAACCTACCAGATATAATCAGAACTTCTCAAAAGTAAACACAATGGCGAGCAGCTCCTTCTTCGTAGTAGCATACTTGCACTGTGCTTCGGCCGTAGTTCTGCTCGCATAGTAAATGACATATAGCTTCTTATCCTTCCTCTGTCCCAGAATAGCGCCTATTGCATAATCACACATCACCCCAAAAAGCAAATCCCAGTCTGGCGGCTGAACTATTGGAGAGCTAACAAGGGATCATTTGATCGTGAGAAAAGCCTCTAAACAGGTATTATCGAACTCAAACTTCACATCCTTACACAACAACTGTGTTAAGGGCCTAGCTATCTTGGAGAAGTCCTTGATAAACCTCCTGTAGAAACCCACATGTCCCAGGAAGCTTCTGATCCCCTTTACTAAATCTGGAGGCTGAAGACTCGGCATCACCTCGATCTTTGCTTTATCCACTTCGATACCCTTTTGTGAAATCTTGTGGCCAAGAACGATGCCATCTCTCACCATGAAGTGGCATTTCTCCCAGTTCAAAACTAGATGCTTGTCTTCGCATCGCTGGAGAACCCTGCAAAGGTTAGATAGACAAACAGAGAAAGAAGATCCATATACAGAAAAATCATCTATAAAAACTTCCATTATGTCTTCAATTAAATCAGTAAAAATAGACATCATGCATCTTTGAAATATCGTTGAGGCATTATACAATCCAAATGGCATTCTGCGATATGCAAAAGTTACCATAGGGACAAGTGAATGTCGTCTTTTCTTGATCATCGGGGTGAATATGAATCTGAAACAATCATGAATAACCATCTAAGAAACAATAATAAGGATGATTAGCCAATCTTTCAAGCATTTGATCAATAAATGGTAAAGGGAAGTGATCTTTCCGAGTTGCAGCATTCAATTTCATGTAATCTATGCACATTCTATGCCCAGTAATTGTCCTAGTCGGGACTAACTTATTCTTATCATTTTTAATTACAGTGACACCATCTTTCTTAGGGACTACATGCATATGACTGATCCAAGTACTATCAGAAATTGCATAAATTATACCAGCTTCCAGAAGTTTTATTATCTCCTTCCTTACAACATCTTTCAGATTCGGGTTTAACCGTCTCTGATGTTCTATAGAAGTCATAGATTCATCTTCTAGATGTATCCTATGCATGCAAAGGTCAGGGGAGATACCTGTAATGTCATCGAGCGTGTATCCCAATGCCTTCCGGTATTTACGAAGTTCGCAAAGCAAGAGTGATGTCTCTACATTGTTCAAATCAGCATTAATGATCACAGGATAAGTGGAATTTGGTACAAGGAACACGTACCTGAGACCTGCTGGTAGCGTTTTCAGCTCTACCTTCGGAGCTTTCAGCTCGCTCCAAGGGTTATCCTTCGGTGTAGAGTGCTTCTTCAGTGGTGCTGAAGTATCTGCATGAAGTGAAACAAAAAATACCATTTTCTCTACTTCTTTACTAGAGTCAAGCATTCTCGCGTACCTGGTTGTATCGTCATCCAAGTACCCCTCTTTGTCTACGGCTTTCGTCAATGCGATCTCCAGAGGGTCATTTGTAAGAATTTCCTCTGTCCGTCAATCGTAGGTCTCTTCAGCATCTTATCCATATGGAACTTCATAATGATGTCCCCCAGGTGAAGGTCTATCCGTCCTCTCTTCACATCTATTATGACACCTACTGTCTTTAGGAAGTTCCTTCCCAATATCAGCGGGTCTTTCGGTTCATCTTCCAACTCGAGCAAAACAAAGTCAGATGGTACATTAACATTGCCGATCATCACGTTAAGATCCTCCAGAATACCTACAGGAAGCTTAACCGAACGATCTGCAAAAACTAAAGAAATCTTTGTCTACTTGAACTCGGTGAAACCAAGGCGTTTTGCGACTGAATACGGCATCAGGTTGACACTTGATCCTAAATCACAAAGTGAACAAGCAAACGTGAACAATCATATTCGGACATAAATGACGAACTTACCTGGATCTCCTTCCTTTTTGATCCGCTTATTTTGAAGTATGGCACTGCAATCCTTATTTACCATCATAACTCCTCGTCTCCATCAAGCTTGTTTGCCAGTAGTTTCTTAACATAGGTCTTTAGACAAGGGACCATCTGCACTGCATCAACAAGAGGTAATTTAACAGTTAGATCTTGAAGCATAGCTTTACACTTGGCTTCCTCCAAATCTTTTTGTGACATCCTTGGCGGTCGAGGGTAAGGGACCTTAGGCATATAGACTTTCTCAACAACAACTGGTGGTGTGTCTGCAGGAGCCTCTGGTTGAGATTCTTCTCTAACTGGATCAATTGTGATATCATCATCCTCAAGATCTATGACAACGTCATTGGCTGCGTTTCTGGTAGCTGTCGACTCAAGCTCTCTACCACTCCTTAGTGTGATGGTGTGGCAAGACTCCTTGGGATTGTTCTCCACTCTACCTGGTAGAGTACCTTGAGGTCTCTGAATTGTCTCTGCAGTTTGAGCAACTTGAGAGTCCAACTTCTTCACATGACTGCAAATTGATTCATACTTGTTGTTCAGGTTGTGGTACATGCTATCGACTTTAGCATTGATCTCTCGAGCTGTTTCCTTGATCTCTTGGGAAGCTTTACTCTGGTTCTGTAGAACTTGTTGCATCAAAGCCTCAAGTTTATCTTGCGAGCTGCTTGAAGAGCTTGCAGGTTGCTGAAATTGCTGAATTGGAGGAGGTTTATGAAAACTTCTTGAACCTGAGTTCTGCATGAAAGGCTTCTTCTGAAAACCTTGGTTGAAGTTTTTCTGCCCTTGATATGGCACTTATGTCTTGCCCTAAAACTGTGAAACCTGAACTCCTCCCTGCTGTGGATAAACCTGCTCCTGCGGGTTTTCAGCATTAGTGATTCGGTAGGAAAGATTACTCAGATTGTATCCTCTGTTCTGGTTGAAGTTCTATCCAGTGACAAAGTTGACATCATGTTGCTCTTCAAATTCATCAGCAAAAACAACCTCCTCTGACTCTTCACATTGTTGTACTCCACGAAGGTGCACCTTGAGCAACATGTCTATCTTGGCGTTTAGCTCGTCCCTCCTCTTAGTCTCAAGACTATTAACTCGCACCCCACAATCGTACTCCGGACAGCTAACACTAGAGCTGGAAGCCAAATTCTCGATGAGTGTATAAGCTTCTTCAACAGTCTTCGTCATGAAGTCCCCATTACTAACTGCATTGAGGGAATTCTTGTGATCTCTATCAACTCCCCCGTAGAGGATGTTGAGAATTTGCTCTTCACTGTATCCATGACGAGGACAGTCTATCATGTATTCTCTAAGTCTCTCCCATCACTAGATCGCTGTTGGAATGTAGTGATTTTGCCTCTCAGCGCAACTGTCTTGGACTTCGTGTAGAAGTGATCCAAGAATGCAGCTCTAGTTTCATCCCAAGTCTACAATGATCCATGCTCAAGGGATCTCAGCCATCTCAGTGCCTTGTCAGCAAGAGAGAAGTGGAAGAGCTTGCACTTAATATAGTTTGCAAGGACTCTATTCGAACTGGTGGTGCTACATATCTCATCATATGACTCAATGTGGTCCATCGAGTTCTTAGATGGTAATCCATGGAACTGATACTACTTGATCAAGTTGATCAATCCAGATTTGATCTCGTAATTTTGCCTCTGAGGGGCTGGTTGACGAATGGCAGATCATTTCTGATAGAACTGATGATGCGTGTCCATGGCACCTATAACACAACGTGGTGGGTGTTGAACATGTGGGTTTCGCTTGGTTTTGCTTTGCTTCTTGACGTTGTTGCTGCTTCAACATATCCTTAACCGCAACATCTAGAGCAATTCTTTCATCCTCGTGACCCAGCTGGTCAACATTATCAATCTGAGCGGCAGTAGCTGAGCGTTACTCATTGTAGCCACGGCTGATCGCGTTCTGCGATTCTCTCTCTCTATTTTTGCAAGTTATGCGTTGTGTATGATCAAAAGATTCTCAGAGCCTTGACTTCTTCTGGTCATAAACCTGAATCACAGAAGAAAATCAAAAAGAAAGAAAGTGAGAAAAACAAATCTTATACTAGAAATTAGTCTTAGATCAAAAGGCGACGTAATTGGTCCCCGACAATGGCGCCAAAAACTTGATACACAGAGGTTTTAACCCTATCAATTTCATACTGCAAGTGCACATCAATCAAAGTAGTATATCTAGGGATCGAATCTACAGAGACCAAGAGTCACACTATTAACCTATTCGACTAACAATCAAGCTAGGACAAATCGAGATGTTGTGATTATCAAGTGACAAAAGCAATTAATGAGATTAAATTCAATATATTAAAGACACCAAGTACAGGGAAATACTTCAGGAAATCAGAATGATGAATTCAAGTATTATTCAGGGAGCAAGTAAAACCATCTTAAACTCAAAGGGCATAGTCTATAGCTAATCCACTTCCGTGGCATTAACTACTTTATCTAACAACCTAGAATCCTAACTTCCATTGGTCCTAAAAGTCCTAGACAAGCATTATGATCATTTTTGATATGTTCACAAACTTGCCTTGGATCTACTTCCGCAGTCCAAGGACAAGTGCTCACCAAATGGTTTTTCAGGTTATTAAACTATCACTTTTGGTGCATTAACAACCTAGAGATCAAAAGCTAAATAGCCAATTTCAGCTCATGCATTAAAAATTATAGAATGTGAAGAGCCTTAAGATCATTTTTATCTAGCTTACATTCATTCATTCATCAATCCCTATAAATCCCTAAACTTTATTGAGAACTACTCACACATAATGGAATCAATACAAACACGAGCAATAGCAATTGAGCAAAACATGAATAACTGAAACTGAATAGATATTATAGAGTTTAGAAAAACTTCTCCAATGTAGAATACAATGATGATCCAGGGAGAACAAAAGTAAGAAAAAGATGAATAACAAGTGTATGTGAAATGAAACACAAAAAATGAGAAAAGAAGCGATCCAGAGCAGTGTGACTGCTCTCTGATTTCATTCTTAGGGTTTTCTGATCCCTCAAAATGAGTTGGTCCTCAAACAATTCGGTTCAACTGAATAAAATTGTTTATGGAAAAAGCTTCAGCGCATGGGATTGATCGGTCCTAAATGATAAAGGCTGATCTGTATCTACATTTTATACAGATGATAATCATAACAATTACAAATGATAAAGGCTGCTCCAGTGTGGCTTGAATTTCATGGAGTCCCGGCTCAATACTTTTCAGTTGAAACTCTGGAACATATTGTTGATGGGGTGGGTAATCCTCTTTATCTTCATCCTACTACTCTCAATATGACCCACATGATTATGGCAAAGGTATTTACAGTTGTGGATCTATCAAAGCCTCTCCTTGAGGCTGTAAATGTTAGTTTCTCAAACGGTGAAGTTAGAAGGATCAAAATTTTCTACCCATGGCTGCCTCCTACCTGTGACTTTTGCAAGGAGATTGGTCACACCTTGAAGTGATGCCCCACTGCTCCTATTTTGATGCTCAAATTGCAAGTTATCTACTCATGTAATAGAGGCTTGTCCTCGGCTTAAGAAAGGCCCCTCAAAGTCCAAGAAATATGTGATCTTAACTCATGTGTGCTTTGGCTCAGATCAGGTGATCTTAACTCCACATACTTCCATCGCATGATGTCTGCTAGGCGTTCCATGAATAAGATTCATACCTTATGACAAGTGATGGAACTCGTCTAGATCAGCTTCATGACATAGAAAACCATAGTGTTATTTTTTATGCTAGCATTCTAGGTGATTATTCTCAACTCCTTGACCACATTAAGCTCACAAAGATTGATGAGCTTTCTCGGTTTAAATGCTCCCAATCAATGTGTGTTATGTTGGCTGCCCCAATCTCAAATGCCGAGAAATAAACCACCGGGGCGAGATGTGTTTACTCCTGAGTTTTTTTATCAAATCTTGGAGTGTGCTAGGAGACTAGTTCACCAAAGCGGTTCAATAATTTTTTTGACACTACAAGAATAATAAGTTTTTATAGCATTTGATTATAGTGTTTTATTGAATTATGCTATGGTTGTCACACCACTGATTTTTAGATAGCGTTTAGAAATATGTAAACGCTATGATTTGTTGGTCAAATCAAATAATGGAAACGCTTTTGGCTAGAAATAGTATACATAGCACCGACCGCATCTATGTAATAGTTAATGCGGAAAACCTAATTATTCACCGCCTAAAATTTTGAGTTATTCGCCTAAATTATTTCAGTCTCCGCTTCTTTTGTTCACCTTCTTCCTCTAAACCTCTCATCCTTATCTCCTTCACTCCATCGAACCTTCTCATCCTTCTCGCTTCTTGGGGTTAGACCAACTCAACCCTCTCTTCTCCTTCTTCCTCTCCATTTCTTTCTTTTCGTTTATTAGAGTCACCGCAATGGTTTGATTTCATTACCGGAGACCCGGAAGACGATGCTCGTCAAGCAGAGCTTTGGTTTGAATCGGCTTTAAGATGTGCTCCTTCTCATGAGTTCTGTCGTTTCTTAGTTTTTCCTCTGCTTTGCAAATTTCTGATTTTAGTCTCAATTTTGTTAGGATTTTCATTTCCTTATGGAGAAAGAACATAGATTAGGGTTTACTAATCGCAAATTGAGGTTTTATCCCAATTTTAGGTTGATTATTGTTTTTTTATCTTAAAATTGAGAAGAGAAGTGAAATTTCTATGAGAAATTTCGGTTTCTATGAGCATAATCAACCTTCGGCATTACAGGTACGTGTTACGGACAACCTTGTTCATGGTTTCTTAAGACAAAGGTCTGAAATCAAGTTTGTTATACTTATCTTCTATAAGTCAACTTGAAATTTTGACGCCAATAATTACTTCTGTAATATTTTATTGACTATAGATCAATTTGCATATTAGATTTATCAAAGATTCTGCTACTTGTCTGCTGTTTCAACCGGAAAATCTCCATTTATTTAAATGACATTTTACTAATTCTGGTATGGAGTTTTGGTCTTCTCTTAGATTTCTTGGTAAGAGTTTCCATTTTTATTTTTCATCATTCGTTTTCAGATTGTTTTCAACTA
>WJSH01001267.1:34879-59133 GCA_009757365.2 Lepidium campestre | reverse complement strand
TTGTATATGCATATTGGAAAATCAAGTGAGCATTTGTATACAAATCAATCTCATTTCAATTCTCTACAATCTCTCTCTATTTCGAGTTCTCTCTCTACTTATATTCCGCAAAACCAACAGGGTTTGATGGCTTGGTAGATCCTGGGCTTAGATAATTGGCTTTTGATGCTTAGGTTGTTAGGCTCCTTCATATAAGGTGCTCCTAAAGCTAGTTTCAACTTGATCAATTGTATTGCCAGGAAGGTGTTTTTGAAATTCCCTAAAGATCGTTTTATGAGCTTTTCTTCCCTAGCCATTGGAAAATGAAGTTAGGGTGATTAGTGGACTTAGTGAGCTTGTTCTTAACGCTATTTGATTTATGAATTAGCAAATGGAAGTTTAGCTAATTGATTGATTGAATTAGGGATCAATGCCATGGAAGTGGGTTGATCCATTTGAGTGATTCATGTCCTAGGATGAGCTTGATTGTTTCATTATGCATTATTAGCTAGTTGTCTTTCCTTTGGATCAATTGCCTTGCCTAAAGCCCATTGCCTTAATTGATTGTCTTAGTTTCTATTTCGCTATGTTTTTGGTTAAGTGTTTTGTTGAGTTTGAATTTGGTTTAGTCTTTATTTGTTTGATCTTAGTTTCATTTAGATTAGTTATCGTGTTTAGGTTGATTAGATCTAGTTTAATTTCATAAACCCCGATTGCTTTAGTTTGGAATTGATTTGAATCATCTTAATGTGTTAGTTCAAGGTTCCTTGTGGATTTCGAACCTCAAATGCTTTCAATGACAATTTTTTGCATTTGTGAATTTATTTGAGTGTTAAAAGCAAACATCAAATTGGCACCGTTGCCTGGGAGCTTAAGCAATTAGCCATTAGGATTCAAAATTCATCTAAGACTAGAGTTTTTGTTTTGTTTTGTTACTAATCGGTTTAGTTTATTTATCTCTTGATCCTCTTAAAGGTGCATGCAATGAAGGAGTCAACGAGGAGATATACTTGATTGTATTCTCGAGTTAGGTGTGGTTGAGAGAGTGAATAGGAGACAAGTGAACGAACGCCCAACACGAGAAAGAGAGGATCACTTAAGACGCCTCGGTATGGAAAACCAAGGTGTTGGCCCAGCTGGGGCAGAGGATCCACATCAAGAAGGGTTGAATGGTATTAGGGTTCAACAACAAGTTCCGGGTAATGGAGAGGCAGCTGCGAGGCCTATTGGGGCGTTTGATGAGCCAAACCTTAGGAATGCGCAGACTGGAAAATTCCCACTCCCGTGATTGCAGTCAACAATTTCGAGGTCAACTCAAACCTTATCAACATGGCTCAAAACCAAAGATACAATGGGCTGCCATTGGAGGATCCATTAGATCATCTTGACCAATTCGAGAAGTTTTGTAGAACGGTAAAGATGAATGGAGTGCCGGAAGGTGTCGTAAAGATGATTATGTTTCCCTTTTCTCTTGGAAACAAGGCAGCTAAATGGGAGAGAAATTTCCCCTCTAACTTGGTGTCAACTTGGGAGGATTGCAAAAAGGAGTTCATCAATAAGTTCTACTCCAAGCAAAAGACAGCCAAGATAAGGAATTACATTACCACTTTCAAGCAAAGGGGAAATGAAAGCTTCTATGAAGCATGGGAAAGGCTAAAGGAGTACATAAGAAGCTGTCGTCATCATGGTGTTCTTAAGGAGAATCTTTTGTGAATTTTCCATAGAAGAATTCTTGAACAATACCGGCGAGCTCTAGACACGGCAAGCTATGGTTGTTTTGCTAATCTAACAGCAGTCTAAGGAGAGTAGCTGATTGAGAATTTGGCTCAAAGTGATGCTTGCTATGGAGGAGATTATGATCGAAACATGAGGGATTCAGATTGGGATAATCAAAGGTTCAAGGAGCTTAATGAGATGATTGACAAGTTAAGCAAGGTGTTTCTTGCTAATAAAAGGCGGTGAACTATGTAGGAGAAGTTGATGGGGATCAACAAGGGTATAATGATGCAATTTGTGATGGTAGTGAAGGAGTGCAAGAAGAGGTCAATTATTTGGGAAACCAAAACAACTACCAAGGAAGCTACCAAAACCGCTCTTACAACCCCCAACTATAGGAACAACAATATGTCCTATAGAAGCAATTATATAGAGAACCCCAAGAAAAATTTTACCCGCCTAAGCAACCTCAAGGACAACCATTTTGACCAAGACAATATGGTAATCCTCCTCTTGTTCCATATCCAAATGGGAAAGTTAAGTTAGTCAAGGAACACAAGTAGGCAATCCACCTCAGGGTCTATACTCTTATGTTCCAAACCTTCAAGCGTTGAGTCAACCGCGGAGCAACAACTACTAAGGGAATCAAGCTGGACCGTCTACTCAAGTCTCCGGGGATGCCGACACGAAGGCTATGATGCAGCAAATGATAGAGGGACAAGCAAGGGGACAACGAGTTGAATGAGAAGTTGAACAAGATTGAGCGCAAAGTTGATGAAGGGTACAACTATCTTCAAGCAAAGATCAATGAAATCTATTCTCACATGAAGACTCTTGATAACCAGATTGCACAAGTGGTTTGTACAAGCCAAAGACCACCCGGTAAACTTCCCGGAAAGCCGGAAGCTAACACGAAGGAGTATTGTAAGGAAATCACTCTTAGGAGCAGAAAAAGAAAAGAACTCCCATTAAGAGGTGATGATGAATCTAAGGAGAACGAGGTAATTGATGACGATGATGTTGTAATTTTGGAGGAAGTTCAAGTTGATGTGAGTAAAGAGGTGAAGGGAACTCAAGAGCCAGTGAAAAGGAAAGATGATGGGGCTGAAAATTCAAAGGGTTACATTCCACCGCCTTATGAGCCTAAGTTGCCTTTTCCTGGTCGATTCAAGAAGCAATTGTTGGCTAAACCAAGGGAGAAGTTCTTAGAACTCATGGATGGTGTAAAGGTTACAATGCCTTTGATGGATGTGATCAAGAACAATCCTACCAACTCTAGGTTCTTCAAGGATATGGTTACTAACAAGAAGAAGATGGAAGAGGATATGGTTATGGTCAGTTATCAATGCAGCGCCATCATCAAGTAATCTTTACCAAAGAAGCTCACGGATCCGGGAAGTTTCACTCTACCTTGTGACCTTGGGTTAAGTGTGATTCTCATGCCTCTTACCGTTGCTAATAAGATAAGGATTACTAAGTTTCAGAATTGCTGTATCTCTTTGATTCTCGCGGATCGTTCTGTTTGTATCTAATATACACTATATTTAGCTTCATTATCATGCATATTCTAGTACATTTCGCATCATTATCATGCATATTCTAGTACATTTTGCATCATTTATGACTTATGTTTTTTCACTTTAGTCTAGGTTTTCACTCATTTTGAATTTTAGGGTCTTAGAATAGAGAGTTGCATATTTTTCCTTTCTTTTGAGTCTTTTCTAGGTAATTTGGAGCCAATTTGGAGGAATGGAGACTTGGAGATGAATAAGGAGCAAAACAATGAAGTCAAATGCATCAAACAAGGAAGGAAAGTCGGTTTTGTTGATATGATCGATTGAAAGCCTTACACCAAATGGAATTGAGTGCAATTTGGAAACAAGATATCTAAAAGAGTTAGCTTTCATTTGGCTGTGGTTTGAAGCCATTTGGACAAAAGGGTAGAGAGATACAACGAGTTTACTCATTATAGGTCCGTTGGGGTTTCATACTCAAGATTGTTAGCAAATAAAGGTCTTCCTATGCATGGAATTGGATCATATGTGGACACAAGATAGCCAAATGAGTCCTCTTGCATTTGTTGTTGGTTTGAAGGCATTTGAACAAGCGGTTTAGAAGATATAGAGCTTTTACTTAGGACAAGCCAAACCAGAGACGAGCCCAGCCGTACCAGAACTGAGACCGGCCGAGCATCGGTCCAGACGTGGGACCGACCAGTCCACCTCCTAGCACATGTTTTTCCCATTAGTTTCACTTGGATCCAACCCAATTTGTCTTGGGTCGACCCAACTCATTTTGGAACCTTAAAACCTTAATGTTTAAGGGTTGAAACACATACTTCTTCTCACCTTTCGAGAGCAGCCACCGAGAGAGAGTTTAGAGAGAGCATCTCCCAGTTTTCTTTTCTTTTCTCTTTCATTTTGTTCTTGCATTTCTTTATGGATTTTGTTTATGATTTAGTTTGTTGCTTTTTGTTTATCATCATGTTGCTTGTGTCTGTATTCATCTTATTCCTTTGTTTCATGCTTTTGATGGTTGAGTAATGGATTGATGGGTTGATGGTTTGGTATATCAATGGATGTGATGGTTGAATCTTGTGCTTAAGTTGTTAGGTTTATTGTTCCTCTACTTAAGATGAGGTTAATGCTAGGTTTAACTTGATTAACTAGTAATCTTGATGGTGGGAAAGACATCACCCGAGAGGAGTTCGATGAAAATTCTAAAAGAGTCTTTTTGTTGGTTTTCCTTCCCTAGCCAATGACTGTTGATGTTATGGTGGAAAGTGCTCTTTGTGAGCTTGTTTGTTAATGCTTGTGACTGTAGGAGAGCAAATGAGAGTAGCTTAATATATTGATTGCATAGGGGTCAATGCCATGAGAGTGGGTTGATATAGATTGAATGAGTGTCATGCCCTAGGATGGTAGCTAATTTGAGGTTGAGTTTCTTGGTTTGATTGTTTTACCCCTAGATCAATTGCCTTACCTAAGCTCATTCTCTATATTTGATTATCTCATTTCACTTTGTTAGTTTCTTTGTTTGAGTAGTCTAGCTTTAGTTCAACCTCCTCTCATCTATTTTGCTCTAGCTCTAGCTTGAATTTTTGCAATCCTAATGTGTTGATTCTAGATTCTCTGTGGATTCGAACCTCAAGTGCTTCAATGTAATAGTTGTTTGTATTTCTTGTATTTATCTGATTGTTGTCATAAAAAGCAAACATCAAATTGGCGCCATTGCCGGGGAATCTATGCAATTAGCCTTTAGGATTTGGATTCGATTTGCATCTAGAGTTTTTCTTTTATTTTGTTATTAACTTTCTTTCAACTGTTTGTTCTTTTACAAGGTACAATCACAAGAGAGAAAGTATGGCTTCAGATTTTGCCTCTAGGTTGAAGTCCTTTCTAGAAGCTAAAGAGAGAGGGATAGCTTTGGACCCCATTTGCTATCTTGGTTTTGACATCTCATCCACTTATCATGAAGGACTTCCATATGAAGACTTTTCTCAAGAAAACCAATGTGAATATGGTGAAAGATGTATATCTTGGGACATGGAGTGTCGACATGAATAAGTTTGTTCTTCTCCAATCTTGGAAGATGAAGAGATTCACAACATGTTGAAGTTGGTTTTGGAAGAACAAGAGAAGTTTAACAAGAGTATAAACGTGTTTGGCTCACATGTGTATGCTTGGGAACAAAGCTCGAAGGATTTGATCACTCATAAGAAGGGGATGGATGAGAGTATGATGATGGACAATCATGAATGTTCAAGAATCACTCCTCCCACGCCAACAAAGATGAAAGATCCGAGCAGTTTCGCTTTGCCTTGTGCCATTGAAAAGGACGACATTGAAAAGGATGAGCAAGGGTACTCGACGTGGGACGTCATTGAGAATGTATTAGCCTCTTGGGAGGATGAGAAAGGTGAAACCCAGCTCGAAGATGTGGAGACATGCTCTAGCGCTAGTGAAGAGACGGTGCAAGAACTTGAACTTCCTTTTGCTTGTGAGGTTGATGAGAATCTTGTGATAAAGTATGAAGATCCTTGTGAAGATGTTGTGATTGTTGAATGCATGGAAAACACAAAGGAAAACTCGATTGTGGAGAGTGAGCACTCAACTTAAGAGCAAGCGCATGTGCAACCAACATTAAAACAAGAGACCAAGGTTGAAATTAAACCTATAGAGAAACAAGAGAATCTCATTGCAAAGGCCTACAAGGAAGGTGATAAAGAGGAGTCTCCAAAGGCACAACCTTTTAGCAAGCATCTTGACATAATCTTCACATTGAATTAGGCTTAAATGATTCATGGAAGATATCATTCTTTGAAGAGGTTAGGATGAAGGAATTTAGGGGATGGTTCTATGATGAGTATGATCTGGGAGATCCAAACTCATACCATAGTCCTCTCATGAAAAGTGGAAGGAGAGTCAAGCTAGTGACTTAAAACAAGCTCACTTGGGAGGAAGTCCCATGGTATCCTTTGTACATATTTTTAATTCTTTTTTTTGCTTAACTTTGATGTGTGCTTGATGGGGCTTAGGCCATAGAAATTGAGCTTAGTTTAAAATGATTTTATCCAAAGGAAGGAACCATGATCAAGGAGTTTTTAGATTTGTCAAAGAAAGAATTGAAGAAGGAAGACGGAGGAAGGAGAAGACCGGCCCAGCTGCGGCCGTCCGACCGGCCGTGAGCCGCAACCGGTCCAGCATCGGCAATATTTCTCACCGCGAGAGAAGGACCGGTCGATCCAGGGGTGAGACCGGCCCATCATGCACCACGACCGGTCCGGCGTCGTTCAACTTTTCCAAAAAGTTCCAGCGACTGGCCCATCATGCACCACGACCGGTCTGACATCATTCAACTTTTTTGAAAAGATCCAGCAACCGGCCGGGCCCGAATCACGATCGGTCGGGACCGAATTGCAATCGGCCGGGCCCGAATAGCGATCGGTCGAGGTATTCTTAAGCTCGGCCGGTCCCCTTTAAAAAGGCAAGTCTCCCTTCTCTTTTAGTTTGATTTAAGTGATTTCCGATCCCGGTTTACTCCGGTTTAGCTAAACCAAAAGATAATTTGTCTTCTTCCTTATGAGCTTCAAAGGAAATCACACTCCTCACACACTCACTCACTTCATTTTCTCTACAAAAACTTTTTCTTCTCCACTTTGAAATATATCATTTTCTCCTCTAATCTTTGTTGATTTTGTTCTAATCTTGTCAAAGTTCATCCACTACTTAGCTCTTTTCATCAACAAACCAAAGTATGTGTTCTTCAAACTCCATTTTCATGGACGCTTGAGCTCAAATTGGGTATTTTCTCTTGAGCTTGAATTTGGGTGATTTGTTTGGTGATTTGGTTTTCTTTGTGATTGATTTTTGTTGGCCAACTTGATTAGTTAACAATTTTATAAGATTGATGGTGAAAATTGAAATTTTTGAGAAGTTAAAGTTAGGAAGATGAATAGTGATGAAATTGTGCATAATGTTTGATTACGATAGTGGTTTGACATTGTTTAATATTTCCTTTGATATTTCTAATGATAATTTAATCCTCAGCGTTGATGGTCTTGTGCGGTTTTTACATATTCACTTGAAACCTTCATGATTTGTGCTTAAGATTGTTTGACACTTAGAAAAATCTTGAATTCTTGTGAATCATGAGTTCTTGAGAATTACTATTGTGCTTTATTGCTTTAATGGTTACTTAGAGAGTGAATTGAAGTTTAGAAAATATCCTTGATGCTTTGTGATTTTCTCTCTTATCTTTGGCTTTACTTGTGTCATTTTTGGCACCTTGTAGGACAATGCCGCTAAGGACCCGTAACCAACTATCACGTGCCGCCAAAACTACAATGCTTCAACTCCATATCAAGGAATCTCCAATGTTTGACAAGGTACCAAATTCACCATTTTTTGTAAATAATTTTCAGTAGTCTTTTTTTTTTTCTTTGCATTTTTGTATACTCTTTCTCTTGGATTATGTTCTCACCGGGACGGTGAGAAGTAAGTCCGGGGGAGAGGGTGGTATTTGAACTTATTTTAGTTGTTTTGTTTTCCTTTCTTTAGTCTAGCATGTACATATTTAGCATTTCATTTTGCATGAAAAAATTTCAAAAATCTTTTCAAAAACAAGCATGTAGATGCATTTACACTATAGATTTGCCTAGAAGCATATAGGTTTGCACTTCACTTGCATAGGGAATAACGACGCAATTTTGTCAAAAAAGCATGTAGTTGCATTTACAGTTTAGATTTGGCTAGGAGCATATAGGATTGCATTTCATTTGCATAGGGAATGATGACGCAATTTTGTTGAGAACTCGTTTAGATTTAGCGAATGACCTTGTTTGGGAACACATTAGGCTTTAGACATCTCCTAGTTGAACTTGCACACTTCGTGCTTTGAATTCTTAGTCCTGCAATATGCCGAATTGATGATGCTTCCTAGTCTTGATGCCATTCTCGAATACTATTTGATCTTAATCGAATCTAATTCTCTCACCTATAGATTTTCCATGCATTGCCATGGTAACCATATACATATTTGGACTATCTTCACCTTGATTTGCCACACTTCTTAGTCCAAATAGCCATTTCCCCTCACGAATGGTTTCCCACCTTGAGCCCTTGCCTTTCTTTTATGCCTTATTGTTTGATTTTATTAGGTGGCTAGTTAAGAAATCATGGAACTAGCACTAGGTGGAAAGTTGACTTGTTGTTGTTTGGGGCTCATTGAGTTTAGCACTAAGGGGAGAATAAAAGAAAGAGGGTTTAGAGTTGTGAGTTGATAATAAAAGGAAGGGGATTTGAAATGAGTAGAAAGGTGAATCAAATGGTTATGAAAAAGGAGAAAAATCGATAGAAAGGGAGAAAAGAAGATTTGCACTAAGGACTTGGGAAAAATATCATGATTAGCTCTAAGTATGCATCTTATGATAAGAAAAAAGACTATAGAAAGCAAAGAAGGGGCTAAGAAAAGAAAAGATAAGGCCTAGAAAAGAAAAGAAAAGAGGGTTAGCTAAGTAAAGAATCTAGAGTTTTTGTATAAAAGTATTTACCATATGTTCTAAGAAAGTGTTTGCAATGTGTTTTGATTGAAAAATTGCCTTGATTGATTCCCTGGTTTTAATGTTCGAAAAAGGGTAAAATCTTTTAGGAGTTGGTTTTGGGAATGAGTAAAGGTAAGGATTGGTTTTTGGGTGTACTATTTGCATGATCATTGGGTAAAATGGAAGCTAATAATTGTATGCGTTAATTGTTTTTATCTTAGTATAATTTTGTGCGATGATTAGCATTCCTATGTCATGAGAGTATAGTCGCCTTAAATCAAATACCCTTCTTGCACTCACATCTTTTCTGCCTTCTTTCCTTTTTCCACCTAACCGAGTGGTATTTGATTGACTATCCATTTGTGAGACTACATATCTATGAGAACAATGAATGTGAAGAATGGTTGATTGAATAGCTTGTGGACTCTTGTGAACGCTTGTTGTTTGATAGAGATAGATAAGCCTTGAGAAGTTAGAGTTCACTTGGAATTTTTTTTTGAGCTATGTGTGGTCACTATCATTGGTCGTTAAATGCTAATATTTGCTAAGGTCTTGACATGTTGAGTTCCCACTTTCAAACCTATCTTTCGGGATTGTCAGTTGTTTGCTTGAGGACAAGCAAATGACAAGTCCGGGGGAGTTGATATACACTATATTTAGCTTCATTATCATGCATATTCTAGTATATTTCGCATCATTTAGGACTTATGTTTATTTACTTTAGTATAGGTTTTCACTCATTTTGCATTTTAGGGTCTTAGAATAGAGAGTTGCATATTTTTCCTTTCTTTGAGTATTTTCTAGGTGATTTAGAGCCAATTTGGAGGAATGGATACTTGGATATGAATAAGGAGCAAAACAATAAAGTCAAATGCCTCAAACGAAGAAGGAAAGTCAGTTCTGTTGATATGATCGATTGAAAGCCTTCCACCAAATGGAACTGGGTGTAATTTGGACACAATATAGGTACAAGAGTTAGCATTCATTTGGATATCGTTTGAAGGCATTTGGACAAACGGGCAGAGAAATACAACGAATTTACTCATGATAGGTCCGTAGGGACTTTATGCTCAAGATTATTAGAAAATGAAGGCCTTCCCGTGCATGGAATTGGATCATATTTGAACATAGGATATCCAAATGAGCCAGCTTTCATTTGGCATTGGTTTTAAGGCATTTGGACAAGAGGTTTGGAAGATATGGTGATTTTATTCAGGACATACTTAACCAGAGACGAGCCCGGCTGGACCAGAACTGAGACCAGCCCGACATCGGACCATTTTTTGACTGAACGGTCCAGATGTGGGAATGACCGGTTCACCTCCCAAAACATGTTTTTCCCTTTTATTTCACTTGGATCCAACCCAATTTTTCTTGGGTCGATCCAACTCGTTTTGGAACCTTAAAACCCTAATGTTTAAGGGTTGAAACACATACTTCTTCTCACCTTTTGAGAGCAGCCACCAAGAGAGAGTTTAGAGAGAGATTGAAGTTTGGTTTCCCCTTTTTGGGATGATGATCTTTGTTCTTGCTTTTGTTTATGGATTTTCTTTATGATTTAGTTTGTTGGTTTTTTTATATTCATCTTCTTCCTTTGTTTTATGCTTTTGATAGTTGAGTAATGGATTGATGGGTTGATGGCTTAGTAGTTCTAGGGATTTGATGGTTGAATCTTGTGCTTAAGTTGTTAGATTTATTGTTCCTCCATTTAAGATGAGCTTAATGCTAGGTTTAACTTGATTAATTATTAATCTTGATAATGAAAAAGACATCACCCGAGAGGTGTTCGATGAAAGTCCTGAAAGAGTCTTTCTGTGGGCTTTCCTTCCCTAGCCAATGAGAGTTTATGTTAGGCTTAAAAGTGGTTTTGTGAGCTTGTTTGTTAATGCTTGTGACTGTAGAAGAGCAAATGAGAGTTTAGCTTAACCTATTGATTGAAAAGGGGTCAATGCCATGAGAGTGGATTGATCTAAATTGAATGAGTCTTATGCGCTAGGAAGGTAGCTAATGTGAGCTTGAGTTTCTTAGTTTGATTATTTTACCCCTAGATCAATTGCCTTACCTAAACCCATTCTCTTTATTTGATTATCTCATTTCACTTTGTTAGTTTCTTTGTTTGAGTAGTTTAGCTCTATTTTGCTCTAGCTCAAGTTTGAATTCTTGAAATCCTAATGTGTTGACTCTAGATTCTCTGTGAATTCGAACCTCAAGTGCTTCAATGTAATAGTTGTTTACATTTGTTGTATTTATTTGATTGTTGTCATAAAAGGCAAACATCAGTATCCCGGTACAAGTTGTTGAGGATTTGCCTTTGAGAGTAGGCGATTTTGATGTACCCACAGACTTTGTTGTGTTGGAGATGGATGAAGAGCCAGCTGATCCTCTCGTCCTTGGGAGATCATTCCTTGCTACAGTTGGAGCTCTCATTGATGTTAGGAGCGGGTGTATCAGGTTGCAATTGGGAGGCTCAATCCTTAACATCGATATCAAGCGGATCATGGATAATCCGGATCTAGGGAGCCAATGCTTTCTCATTGAAACATTTGACTTGCTTGAAGGAGACATGGTAGAAGAGTTGAGAATTGAAGATCCTCTTCAAGTGGCTCTCACTATTGAGAAAACCAAATTTGGGTATTTGAGTGAGGATAGCAAAGGTTATGAGCACCTACTTGACTCTTGTGAGGAGCTTTACCGGAATGTGCAACTTTTGGAGTTAAGAACAAAATCCATATCTAGTGGAGAACTCAATGGAAATAGCAAAGTTACTAGTGATGATGACCCATGGAGCGAACTCAAGGCTCCTAAGGTTGAGCTCAAGCCACTACCACAAGGGCTAAGGTACGCATTTCTTGGTCCTAATTTTATTGATCCGATAATCATTAATGCTGAACTTGATGACGATGAAACTGCCATACTTTTAATGGAATTGAGACATTTTAGAAAGGCCTTAGGTTATTCGTTAGATGATATTAAGGGGATGTCTCAATCTTTTTGCGTGCATAGGATCCACATATAAGATGGAAATAATGACTTATGTTGAACATCAAAGACGGCTAAACCTGAATTTGAAAGATGTGGTTAGGAAAGAGATTCTCAAACTTCTTTATGCGGGGATTATTTATCTGATCTCGGATAGTAAGTGGGTTTCCCCCATCCATGTGGTTCCTAAGAAAGGTGGAGTCATGGTTGTTAGGAATAAGAAAGATGAGCTTATACCTACTGGATGGTAACCGGACATAGAATGTGTATGAATTATAGGAAATTGAACTCAGCCACTAGAAAGGATCACTTCCCCTTGCTATTTATTGATCAAATGTTAGAAAGACTAGCGAATCATTCATTTTATTGCTTCTTGGATGGTTACTCCGAGTTCTTTGAAATCCCCATACATCCTAATGATCAAAAGAAACGATATTTACATGTCCTTATGGTACATTCACCTATCATCGGATGCCATTTGGATTATGTAATACACCGGCGACATTTCAACGGTGTATGATGGTGATTTTCTCATATTTGGTCGAAGATGTTATGGAGATTTTTATTGATGATTTCTCGGTGTTTGGTGCTTGTTTTTGTTCTTGCCTTTCTAATTTGTGCATGGTCTTGCAACTATGTGAAGACACGAACCTTGTTCTTAATTGGGAGAATTGCCATTTCATGGTCAAAGATGGTATCGTTCTTGGGCATCAGATTTCAAGTGAGGACATTGAGGTTGATAAGGCAAAGGTTGAGGTTATGACAAGCTTAGTACCACCAAATTCAGTCCGGAGGATTCGAAGTTTCTTGGGTCATGCAGGGTTTTATCGATGGTTCATAAAAGATTTCTCCAAGATTGCTAGGCCATTGACGCGCCAATTGTGCAAGGACATCGATTTTAACTTCGATGAGGAGTGTCAAGAAGCCTTCTTGCGGATCAAAGAGGCTCTAGTCCAAGCACCAGATTGGGATTTACCATTCGAAATCATTTGTGATGCAAGTGATTATGCGGTTGGAGCTGTTTTGGGGCAGAGAAAAGACAAGAACCTTCACATGATCTACTATGCGAGTAGGACTCTTGATGATGCGCAAGTGAAATATGCCACGACCGAGAAAGAGTTCCTCGACGTAGTATTTGCCTTAGAGAAGTTTCAGTCATACTTAGTGGAGTCTAAAGTGATTATGCACACCGAGCATGCGGTTTTGAGGTATTCCTACTTTCAAGACTGTCACACGGGTTCTACAAGCCGGGTTTTGGTGGCCACCAATGTTTAAGGATACTCATGAATTCATCTCTAAGTGTGATGATTGTTACCGTCAAGGCAACATTGGTAAAAGGCAAGAGATGCCTCAAAATTTTATCTTGGAGGTTGAAGTGTTCGATGTTTGGGGAATAGACTTCATGGGACCTTTTCCTTCTTCTTATGAGAATCTCTATATTTTGGTTGTTGTTGACTATGTCTCCAAATGGGTTGAGGCGATTGCAAGCCTTACTAATGATGCTATGGTGGTGATTAAGCTGTTTAAGACTATCATCTTTCCAAGGTTTGGTGTTCCAAGAGTGGTGATAAGTGATGGGGGAAGCCATTTTATCAACAAGGTTTTTGAGAACCTCATGAAGAAATATGGTGTCAAGCATAAAGTGGCTACTCCTTATCATCCCCAAACTTCAGGATAAGTTGAGGTCTCTAATCGCCAAATCAAAGAGATCTTGAGGAAGACTACACAAAAGGCTCCAAAGGATTGGTCTAAGAAGCTTGATGATGCTTTGTGGGCTTACCAGACTGTGTTTAAGACACCCTTAGGGACTACACCTTTCACCATTCTGTATAGGAAATCTTGCCATCTTCCGGTGGAACTAGAGTATAAAGCCATATGGGATACTAAGTTCCTAAACTTTGATCTCAAACCCCCATCAGAGAGATGTTTGATACAGTTAGAACTAGATGAGATTCGTCGGGATGCGTATGAGAACTCCAAGATCTTCAAGGAGAAAGCTAAGGCTTTCCATGACAAGAGGTTAAGGAAGGCGATCAAGTGTTGTTGTTGAACTCAAGGTTGAAACTATTCCCGGGAAAGCTCAAGTCACGATGGTTCGGACCTTTTGAGGTGAAAGAGGTTTGACCGTATGGAGCCGTTGTAGTTCTAGGACATTCGGAGAATGAATTCACAGTAAACGGCCAGAGGATAAAGGCTTACTTACCAACACTCGGGACACGTTTGCGGAAAAGATTCCGCTTACCGATCTTCAAACCGCATAAAAAGCGATTGACAACGTCGAGCTTGAAACGTAAAACATGTGCGCTTGAGAGGAAATCCCATGTTATCCTTGTAAATAATCTTTTAATTTTCTTTGTTTTCCTTCATTGGGTGTGTGTTTTGAATGTTTTGACCATGAACATGAATTGAGGATCTTGGGATTGAATTTAGATCATGAAATCTTTGGCTCTGGAGACAAATTTCGATCACCTCCTAAAAAAAACATATCAAAATTTTGGGACAAATGACTTTTTGGAACAGAAGGTTTTGGGGTCGAGATTTTCGATCTCTTGATCGAGATTTTGGGTCGAGATATCGGATCAAAGTGCATGAAGGTTTCCTTATCGAGTTTTCACGACCTCTAGCTCGATATTTTGGCTCGAAACAACTGACCAGAGAGTGACGAGAATCATGGCATGAAGAACTCGACCTCTTGATCGAGAAAGGGATCAAAAAGTTAACCAGAGAGATAGCAATCGATGGAAGTCGAATATTTCAATCTCTTGCTCGAGATATGTGATCGAGATAACGGACCAGACGATTTGATGATCGAATTTTCTCGACCACTTGGTCGAGATATGTGATCGAGATATCAGACCAGAAGCATTTTGGTTCAAAAATACTGATCTCTTGACCAAAAAATTGGGTCGAAATCTCGATCCAAACCGAACCAGTTAAGTTTTTCTTTTCTCTTTGGTCCAATTTCACTCATCTAAATCGATTTAAACCAATCTGAATCCAAAAACCCTTCCCTTTTAAATCCCATTCACGTTTTCATAAGGGTCTTCTTCACCTCCAATTTTTGAGCTTAAGCTTGTTCGCCTAATCTCTTATGATTTCTTGTTGACTTTAAGCCTTCATATTCATCCTAGTTTTCTTCAACATCCAAAGGTATGATTTCTCATCTCCATTGTTATGGAAGTACAAAGCTTCAAAAAGCTGAAATTTCAATAAATTCGAAATTGGGGGGTTTTCATTGAATGATTTAGGTTGATTTGAGGTATACTATGTTTTGGCTACTTGATTTAGACATGGAATTACAAGAATTTTGGGAGATTTTTGAAAATTTGTGAAGATTGGTAGGAAGAGGTCAATAGTGACGAATTTGGTGATTTTCCAAACCCTAGAATCTTTGTTGTCCACACTTATAAGATTTTTGGAAAATATTTGGAGAATTGAATTTCTTGAGTTTTGGTGATGCATTGTGCTTACAATAATGATGGTCTTGAGATTGGATTGATGCTTTACTATTGATCTTGATATAATGCAATTCAACCCCTTGTGCCATGGCATTACTTTGTTCTTTGGATGGTTTGTAGGTACCATGCCACCAAAAACTTGAGGTTTGAATATTGGTATCTCCAAAGGAAACGAAAAAGCGCCAAGTGAGATTCTAAGAGAGCTGGGAAGCGACCGATAAATGAGAGTGAGACATCTAAGGCAAAAAAGGACATAACCACATGTGGGAAAGCTTCTTTGACGAAGGAGGAAAAAGATGATCTTAAACGAATGCAAGATGTGACTTTCCACCCCACTCGGTTCCTAGATGCCAAAATTCTCATGGACTTAGGAATTTATGAGGATGTTCAAGCAATGCTCAAGCGCATAGACCTTGAAAAGTTTAGAGAATTGCAATATCTCCTAATCCAGAACCGTCATGGGATTTCTTTGCCACTGTGAAGCTTGTGTATGATCACAAAGCCCAATACTCGGAGGAAGGCAAGTTGAGCTTCATGGTTAACAACGCCAGCTACACCATTCCAATTACCGAGTTTTGTAAGGTCTATAGGCTTTGTTGGCATTATAGATTCTCCAAGTTCAACCGTTTCCACAACGCCAAGGAGTTTTGGGGGTTGATTGCGAATGGTCCAGCCACCGGGTGACCCAAGATGGCCTTATCCGAAACCCCGCGATCCGCATTGTAGCAAAGTTCATCACCAACATGATATACACTATAAATAGCTTCATTATCATTCACTTTCTAGTTTATTTCACATCATTTAGGTCTCATGTTAACCATTCTAGTGTATTTTTGCATTCATATCATGTCTTAGAGTCCTAGAACTAGAGAGTCGCGTCTTTTGGCTCTTTGAATCTTGTTTAGGTGGATCTGGGATCAAAGGGCTAAGGAGATCTACCAAGGCACATTGGAGGACGAGAGTGGAGGATGAACATCGAGAAAATTAGTGAACGTTGGAGTTGTGAAGCTAAAGGAAACTGAAGCAAGAGGGAGTTGCAAGGAAGGACCGCCCCAGAGCAAAGAAGGAACGCCCCAAAACAAAGGAAGATCGGGCGGGCATTGTTGCCTTGAAGACTATAGCCCCGCATCCCGGCTGGACCCAAATCAAGACCAGCCACTCACGGCTCGGACCGGCCGAGAACAAAGCTCGACCGACCGGACGTGATCCAAGGCTGGTCCAACACTTTTGCTTGTGGAGACATTCACCCTTTGGTCCGGCTGGACCTGAATGAAGACTGACCGATCCACGGACGCGATCGGTCAGACCTTGAGAAGAGCCACGATCCAGAACACAGCGACTGGCCGGACCGAGATCGAGACCGATCGATCCCAAGACTGGACCGGCCGGTCTCAGGCCGCTGAAGGCCATTTTATCTCATCTTAAGTTGGGTTAAACCTGGTTTGTCTCCTGTTGACCCGGTTCGTTATTAGGGTTTTATGTTACAGTATAAATACTCTTAATCCTCTGGATCTTAGAGAGAACCAAGATATATTTTCCTTTTAATTAGTTTTTCAAATCTTTATCCTTTGGATCTTGAGATTTGAGATTTGAGGAAGAACTTTGAAGATTCTTGGATGGATTTATGAGCATCACTTTGTTTCATCAATCAAAAAGAGTTTATTTTTAATCATTTCCTCTTTTCTCTTTTTATTATGGGTTTGTTTGTTGTTTATGTTGAGATTTGCTTAAGTATGTGTGACTAGTCTCGTAATGGGTTGAAGGGTAGGTAGATCTAGGGGTTTAATGAATGATTCTTGTTGCTAGGGTTGTTAGATCTGTAGATCGTCCACCTAATATGTTCTTAATGCTAGGTTTAGCTTGATCAACTTGTAACCTTGATGGTTGGAAAGACATCGCCCGAGAGGTGTTCGATGAAAGTTCTGAAAGAGTCTCTTTGTGAGCTTTTCTTCCCTAGCCAATGAAAGTTGATGTTAGGGTGGAAAGTGGTCTTTGTGAGCTTCTTTGCTAATGCTTGTGACTATAGGAGAGCAAATGAGATTTTAGCTTAACCTATTGATTACATAGGGGTCAATACCATGAGAGTGGGTTGACCTAGATTGAATGAGTCTCATGCCCTAGGATCGTTCTTATTTGTTGAAACCCTTAGCATCTTTGAGTTGTTTGTTACCCTCTAGATCGATTGCTTGTCCTTAGATCCATTGCTTTTAAACTATTTATCTCTTGCTCTGTTTTTAGCTTACTTTGCTTTCATTAAGTTGTTACAAAACCAATATATTATCTTCTTTAGCTCAAGTCGATTCCTTAGAATCTCATTGTGTTAATTCTAAACTCCTTGTGGATTCGAACTTGAACTACTTTAATGTCATGATTGTTCGTACTTGTTGTACTCAACTAACCCAAGTTATGCATGCTTTTTCAAGGGTTGAAGGAGCAGCACGGTTTGAAACTTCATAAATTTTTGCATGATGAGACTAACCTTGGTTGTTTGCTTGCTAGAGAGTTCACTCATTTCTGCGAGAGTGCTCGACATGGTGGAGATGTTCATTTCTACTTGGCTAGTTTGCTTACTCCACTCTTTATGCATGTCGACATTCCTTTTGATTCTTATGGAGCTAGCGACTGTGCCAACTCCCTCGATAAGTAATATTGGATGAAATGTGGGATTCTCCAAGTCAGTTCATGATCTTACATATATCTATCTAGAGCACTTGAAACCGAAGGTTTGCATGGTACTTCCTAAGCCCGAAAAGACATCCTTTCGTTACCGCAACAACATCCTCTTCGAGCATGTAGGTGGTCTTTATGGTCCTCCACCCACCAATTCTATAGTATTACCTCCTTGACCCGCCTTTGACCCGGATACATGACACTTAGGGAAAAGGCAGCCATTGAAGCCTATGAAGTTCAACGCAATATCAACCGGGCAGCCAAGAAGCAGATCGATTGGTTGACACGTAAGCTACAGGAGATGCCTGGTTTCATTTCTAGAGGAGAGTCTGAGATGGAGGAGGATGGCGATGATGATGAGGATGCCGGATCCGAGGATGGTGATGATGCGGATAATGCTTTTGATGATGCCCCGAACCAAGGGGATTCCTCCACTTAACAAGGTACCAATTCCACCACTTTGTACATAATTTTCGGTTTTTCTTTTTCTTTCTAGTTTGCTTTGTTTGTTAGGGTAATCTTTCTTGGTTTTGCTTTCTCACCGAGATGGTGATAAGTAAGTCCGTAGGAGGGGACCGGTAACTAACGGTTATTTGAGTTATTTTGTTTATTTATTTTGAGTCTTTGCATCATATAAAAACCATAAAGTCCAAAAAAATTGAAAAATTCATAAAAATACAAAAATAAGCATTTAGTATTGCATTTGCATTGTAGAATGGTCTAGAGCATTTAGGATTTCATTGCATTGGAAACAATGATGAGATTGCCTTCTATAGCTTGTTGATCCATTTGGTTAAGTTCAATGCCCAAGTTGCTAGTTGTTTGTTGCATACCGAGTTTGTTTGAAACGTAAGATCGATCCATGCTTTGAATGCTAAATTTGATATTCTTGCCTTGGTTGATGTCATTCCTTTCTTATTATAACCCAATCTGTACTCACAATTATCATGTTTATGCATTGAATTTGAACTCATAGATAGAATACACATACTTGGATTTTCTTTTCCCATAGTATCACTCTTGCTAATCCAAGTAGATTCCTTACCTTTAGTCTAGGCTTCTTTCAAGCCTTGTGTGATATTTGTGTGTGTGTGAGGCCCCATTTTGGATTGAGCTTGGTAGAATGTGTTAGGTAAGAGCCGACAAGGATAGTTTTCTCATGTAGTTTTGGTTCACACTTTTTGAACCAAATAGGACTAGGTGGGAAATCGATTTTGGATATGGGTTTACTTTGGAAAATGGTTGGAAAAAGGAATGAAATGAAGAAGGATTGTTCAAAGAAATTCTTAGGAGAGAAAGGGTGCATTAAAAGGAAAAGGTGATGATCTAGTAAAGGATTTTTGGGTGAATGAAAAGTTAAAATGGTTCAAGGGAATGAATGAATAAAAGATAGAAGAATAAAATGAAAAGGAAATAGAACCATAGTGCTAAGAAAGACCAAACCCGCTAGAAGCCATCAAGATTTATAACCCCTCTCCTTAGAACAAGAATGAAGTGTTGAAGCTATGAAATTGATCCAAAGAATGTAAGGCAAAATAAATAAGCCTTAAGAGAAAGGGTAGAAAATAGGATCATCTTTTGGGATTAGATATAGTTTGGGTTAGAGTTCGATATTAGGTGCTTGGGTAGACAAGACACTATTCTTGTATTCATCTATTGGCTCTTACCTTTAGCATTCTTCGAAAGCTCATTATATTCTTTGAGTGATCCTTGTATTGAACAACCTTAGCAATGTGTAGAAATAGATCATTTTTATCTCTTAGACCTTACCCTTAGCCAAATGAGTTCATTGAATATGTATAACTTGATTCATGGTTTGCGCTTAATGAATGTTAAAAGGAATGGTTGATTTGAATGCATGCCTAGGTTGAGGCTGAATTAGAGTTGAGTTGTGAAGAGTATGGCTAAGATTTTTAAGTAGACTTTCTCACATTGCACCTTAGAATTATCAACTTGGACATTGAGCTTAATTTTATGTATCAGCTTGCTTAGCTTTGAGTTCCCAATTTTAATCCTCTTCTTCGGTCTTGTAGTTTGTTTGCTTGAGGCCAAGCAAAAAGGCAAGTATAGGGGAGTTGATATTCATCCATATTCACTAGTTTTTCATGCATATTTTAGTTCAATTCCATCACTTAGAGAGTTCATGCATTCATTTTAGTATAGTTTTTCACATCTTTTGCATTATAGAGTCTTAGGTAGATAGAGTTGCATATTTTTCTATTCTTATGCCTTTTTAGGTGGATTGGAGCTTACATTTGAAGATTGGGAAGTTGGAGATTGGATTCTTGGAGTGAAGATGCATCAAATAGATAAAAGGAAGCTTCAGAAGGAGAATTTCGACCCCCTGGTCGAAATAAGAGCTCGAAATAAGTTGACAGAGAAGTCCAAGTCCGAGAATTGGAGATTTCGACCCCCTGGTCGAAATTAGGGGTTGAAATAATTTGACAGAAGGATTTCTGAGTTTCAGGAGAAGAATTTCAACTCCCTGCTCGAAATTAGGGGTCAAAATAAGTTGACAGAGAGAAGACAAGTTCCAAGCCTGAAGATTTCGACCTCTTGGTCAAAATAAGTGATCGGAATTATTTGACACGCATTTGTCTTTATTTGGTTTGACCCAGTTTGTCCCGCGTCGACCCGGTTCCATTTTCAAACATTAAAAACCCTATTTTTAAGGGTTTTAGAGATCAAGCTTTATTTTGTAGCCACTTTTAGAGACCTTTAGAGAGTGAGTGAGGGAGAATATTGGAGACCCTTTTGGATGATCATCATTGGATCATTCTCTTTATTCTATTGAAGCTCTTTTATCCTTTCTCATCTCTTTCTATTATGTCTATCTTTTATTGCTTTGCTTTGAGTTTCTTCTTTGCTATGAGCGAGTAGTCTTTTGATGGGTTTGATAGCTTGGTAGATCCTAGGGTTAGATGATTAGCTTTTGATGCTTAGGTTGTTAGACTCCTTCATATAAGGTGCTCTTAAAGCTAGTTTCAACTTGATCAATTGAAATCCAGATGCTAGGAGTTTTATTGTCCAGAAAGTGTTTGATGAAACTCCCTAAAGACCTTTTTGTGAGCTTTTCTTCCCTAGCCATTGAAAAATGAGGTTAGAATGATTAGTGGACTTAGTGAGCTTGTTCTTAATGCTATTTGATTTATGAATTAGCAAATGGAAGTTTAGCTAATTGATTGATTGAATTAGGGATCAATGCCATGGAAGTGGTTGATTTATTTGAGTGATTCATGTCCTGGGATGAGCTTGATTGTTTCATTATGCATTATTAGCTAGTTGTCTTTCCTTTGGATCAATTGTTTTGCCTAAAGCCCATTGCCTTTAATCAATTGTCTTAGTTTCTATTTCGCTCTGTTTTTGGTTAAGTGTTTTGTTGAGTCCGAATTTGGTTTAGTCTTATTTGTATAATGAAAGAAGATAAGAGAAATGATAAAGAAATCTTAATAGATTTGAGGTGATGATCCAAAGATCATCACCCAAATGGGTCTCCAACAATCCTCCCCTCTCAAGAATCTCTTAAATGGCTACAAAGATAAAGAATCATGTTCTAAACCCTTAAACAATACGGTTTTAAAGTTTAAAAACAGAATCAAGTCGACCCGAGACAAACCGGGTCAAACCAAATGAAAACAAGTGTCTGTCAGGAAATTTTGACCAAGGGGTCAAAATTTCACTCATGAGATCTTCTGTCCAATAATTTTGTCCTGATTTTACGACCTCATGGTCGAAATTCTCTTCTAGAACGTCGTTCGTCACAGTTTTCGCTTCAGAATGATCTATCTTGAGTTAAATCGTCATATCTTCCTAAACGATTGTCCAAATTCTCTCAAACCACCTCCAAATGAAAGCTAACTCTCGTGGCTATTCTGTGTCCAAATATCATCCAATTCTATTCACGGGAAGGCCTTCAATTTGCCAACAATCTTGAGCATGAAGTCTTAACAGAACTATCCTGAGTAAACTCATCGTATCTCTCTGACTGATTATCCAAATGCCTTCAAAATACAGCCAAATGAAAGCTAACTCTTGTAGCTATCTTGTGTCCAACTTTCAATCAATTTTATTTGGTGGAAGGCTTTCAATCGATCAAGTCAATATAATCAACTTTTCTTCTTTGTTTGGTGCATTTCACTTCATTACTTTGCTCCACACTCATCTCCAAGTCTTCATTAGTCTAAATTGGCTCCAAATCACCTAAAAAATACTCAAAAAAGAAAAATATGCAAGTCTATATTCTAACATTCTAAAATACAAATTTGAAGAAAACCTATCCTAAAATGAATGAATGAATGAACCCTCTAAGTGATGAGAAAGGACCAAAATATCCATGAAAGTCTTCCGAAATATGATGAATATCAATAGATAATGGTGATTGGAACTAAAACTACTCAAACCAAACGAGAAGCAGCTGAATTTAATTAAATAAACCACAAACAATAACGAAACCATAAATTAAGAAACTAAGCAATTAAAAGCAAAGGAAACTAAGCAAAAAAAGATCACTAAGCAAATGCAAATGTTTAAAAGGAATGGATCTTAAGTTAGACAATCGATCTAAGGGAATGACAATTGAATCAATGTTGCTCAAGAACACATTAAACTATAATCCTAGGGTATGAAACACAATACTAGCATAACCCACTCTCGTAGCATTGAACCCTTTATCAAACAATAAACCGAGGTAAACTCTCGTTTGCCAATTCAAATTCTAACAAGCATTACCAAACAAGCTCACTAAGACCACTTAACATCCTAACATCAACTCTCATTGGATAGGGAATCAAAGCCCACAAAAGAGCCATTCTAGAATTTCATCGAACACCTCTTGGGTCATAAATTTCCTACCATCAAGATTTAGGTGATCAAGCTAAACATAGCATTAAGAACACTCTAAATGAAGGACTCTAAGGATACAAAAATCTAAACAACAAGATTCACTCATCAAACAATTGGATCTACCTAACCATCAATCCATTTGAGAACTAATCACACAAAACTAAAGCAAACATGAAACAACAAGATGAATAAGCAAATAAAGACATAATGAAAGTGAAATGAGAGAAAGGTCTAGAAGATGATTATGAATAAGCAAAGAAATACATAGATGGTTGATCATGAAGATGATCATGAATCAACAAGGATCTCTAATGTTTCCCTCTCTTATCTCCTTACAAACGAAGAACTCTTGGATAATAGAATAATCTGGTAGCTAAGGCTTAGTGTTTTTAGCCTTAAATACTATGGTTTAAGTCTTAAAACGTGTTGGATCGACCCACGACAAAGCGGGTCAGATCCAAGTGAATAACAGATTGTATGTTGGGGACCTCGACCACGGACTTCGACCCCATGGTCAAGGTTCTTCACACTCGTGCATGTTGGCTCGCGACCTCGGACACTCATCTTGATCATGGAGGTCGAGGCTCGTGTTCTCGGCTCGTCGTTACTTGCAGCCACAGATGTGCACCTCGACCGTGGAGGTCGAGGCTCTTCTCATTTGGTCCATCCGTTGCCCGAACTTTGGACGGATGCCTTGATCATCATGGTTGAGGTTCTTCTTGTGCGTAAACATATGATCTGCTCCTTAGTCATGTGTCTCGACGACGAGGCTTGCCTCACTTGTGCTTGTCTTAATTCGTCTTGTGTCAAGCCCTTGGTCATTGTCTCGATCTAGATGGTTGAAACTCTTCTTCTTCGTGCATTTGTTGATCAATGTTGACACCCTCAATCATGGTCTCAATCGAGACTCTTGTCATCCAGCTCTTTTCCATCCTTTTGTGCATTCTTCACTCCATCCTTTGATTGCAATCCATCTCCAAGTTCCACTCTGCACAATGGTTCCAAATCACCTAAAAACTATTCAAAGAAATGAAAATATGCAATTCTCTATTTTAGGACTTTAAAAGTACAAAATGAATGAAAAGTTATACTAAAGTGAATGAATCTAACTCCTAAGTGATGCAAATGGATCAAAACATAGTGAGAAATACCATCAAGAAATCATCGCCGAATGATTTTTCCTTACGAGCTCTTTTGCTTTGCCTAGGTTCATCTGCTTCGTCTTCTGCTTCATGTGAAGTTCCAGAAGTGCTTGCCTCAGCATCTCTTTGTTCACGGGTTCGCTTAGGATGTTCTTTATCCTTGCACGGAAATATGTGCTCAAAGAAGGATGCATTTCTTGATTCCATTACCGTATTAACATGGATATCTGAAACATCTGATTTATAAACCAGAAATCGGTAAGCGCTACTATTATGTGCATATCCTATGAAAATACAGTCCACAGTTTTTGGTCCAACCGTGACCTTTTTCGGAGGAGGTACTGCCACTTTTGCCAGACACCCCCACACTTTCAGGTATTTATATGATGGTGCGGTACCCTTCCAAAGTTCATAGGGAGTTTTTCT
>WJSH01001265.1:306894-337500 GCA_009757365.2 Lepidium campestre | reverse complement strand
CCTAATTCAACTAGGTAAAGTATTTAGGCAACTTCCTAAATTCTCTCTAATTTACATTTTTAGATGACTCCTAAAAATGTAAAGTCTTGATCTTCAAGTTAACTTCATGCTTAAGTTAACAGAAGTATCAACTACAACATTGATTGAACCATGAATATTTGATGTAGAAGCAGAATAACTGGCAGATTGATCCAAAACGTAGAGGTTGGAGATGAGCTCAGCTTGACCAATCATCAACCCCTTGGTATGCTCCTGAATCATGCACGAGTCCTCATCAAAAATGAAACGACACTTCTGTTCTGTTGTCAACTTACTAACACTGATCAAACTGAGTCTAAAACCAGGGATGTATAAGACATTTTGCAGTACCAGATATTCATTTATTTTTACTTCACCTATTCCTTCTACCTTGATGTCTAAACCTGTAGGCAAAGTCACAGTTTTCCCAATACAAGTAGACAATTTTGTGAAGACATTTCTATCATGAGCCACACGGTGACTTGCTCCACTATCCACTATCCAAGATTGGTTATTTAAAACTGCACCTGCATTTCTCAAAACAACAACAAAATGTAATGTTTTAGAGGAGAAGGAACTACCTGATGTTGCAGTAATTGTTCTTGTGGAAGGTTGAGAATCAGTTGTAGGAATTGGTTGTGGTAGACATGAACTGAAGTAAGCAAAGTATCTGTCTTTTGACAAAGTCTTCAAAGTATCTGTCTCTGTGATATCGCTTGGCTCTGACTCTGTAAGACTCAATTGAGCAACAGTAGGCTTGGTAGCTGTCTCTTTTGTTTTGTGTTTGAAACCTGGTGGATATCCATGTAGTCGATAACATTTGTCAACAGTGTGACCGTTATAACCACAATGAGAGCAGATAGGTCTCTTTGTCTTGTTCATGTATTCTGCGTTGATCAATGTTGAATTTTGATTTTCTGGAATGTTGAACACTGTGGCATTTGACAAGGGTTGAATGCTTCTTTGACTGAAATCCTGATCCAAGAGATTATATACTTCTGCAAGATTGGGTATATTCTTCTGCATAATGATCTGACTCTTGGCATTGTCATAGGATTCATTAAGACCTGCCAGAAATTTGATGATCTTGGTATGGTCCGTTTTGATTGATGTGGCTTTGCAACAATGACAAGTGTGGCAAGTTTGAACACATTCTGCACCTTCTAAATCATCCCAAAGAGTTTTCAATTTGGTATAGTAGCTAGATAAATCCATTGATCCTTGTTGTAACATTTTTACACAGCATTTTTTCCAGCCAAAAAGGGACTCTTGGTGGTGTTCCATTTTCGTGTGTATAGCAGTTCCATCATCTCAGCTTGAGGACAAGCTGTCTCCGCGAGGACTATTGATAGGCGCCATGTATAAAGAAGCTCACTGAAACAGAGGATGATGATGTGGATTCAATGACTTGGCAGTTTAGTAAGATTTGATTAGTGAGGAGAGATCATATTTGTAAATAGAAAGGAGTCTCTGAATGAAAGAGAGGGTTTTGCTTGTATTGTGAGTTGTTAGAGTCAAGAGGCGATTTCGCCATTGACCTTGGGAGTCACGAGCTTGATGCTCTGGCTATGGATCTCGATAGCTCGTGAGCTGAGAGGTAGTTAGTAATTAGATCGTTTGAAATACTAGTAAATAAAAATTGGCTTTCGGAAAAAATGTGACAAATATATAGAGAAAAGGTTTGAGCAATAACGAGACACAAATGGAAAAACACAACTCTTCGAAGTGAAAGGTCATGATTCAAAAGATGTCTCGTAATTAAATAACCATACATGTAACAATAAGAACAGAAGAGTTACGACAGTTCATGCGCTCTGTCTAGCTCCGACAGCTTTTTCGTTGTGGTTTTGCTTGTCCATTGTCTTATCTATTGAAGATGTGAGTTTGTTAGTACGAGGAGTGAAATGAGATTTCGTTTTGGAGTGACATCAAATTTGTTGAAGCAGGAGAAGGAACCCTCCACAATGAGAGGTGAAAGGCTTCATTTTCCCTTTTCTGATATGAGCCTCTTTGATAATTTTTCATCGCCATCATGTGATCTGAAAGATTCATTATAAGATCACCTTCTCAATTATCCAAGAAAGCTTTCTAAGCTAAATGCGATAAAGGTATACCGAGTGACAAAAAAAGTAATTGTTGTGAGACGTCATACCGATTCCAGGGTCCAGTCCCATTTCCCCAAGAATAGTAATCCCACAGCACACTTAGCCTTCTCATGTAACTTAGACGTTTCATCAACAACATAGCTAGCAGTGATGAGATGCTTCTTCAGCTGAGTGGATCACAAAGAAGAAGTAGAAGCATAATTAGATCCTGAAACTACTGAAATGATGTGTTATGCAGAGGCAGTTTAACCTCTATCAAAAAACATTCACAAACTTAGTCTAATGATTTGAGTGGAGGAGTACCTCAATGCATGTTTTTGCAACACCAGCGTGACAACTTGCAGGTAATAAACTTAGGACAACATCTACCTGTGCACATTGCGGAAAAAATAAGATAACGGATTTGAGCAGTGGAGTTTGACGTAAAGAAATCTAAGAACAGAGAAGTTATGGAATACCTCAGCAACATACTTAAGGAGGCTTTCACTATCTGACACATCTAGTTGAACTGCTTCTACATCTGACATACCTTCAACTGTCAGCGGAATATTTTATCATCATTAAAAACAGAATAAAAGTTGAAAAGATTGATAGTTCAATACTGAGATTTCCTCAGGTGAAGGTCAAAAGCTTATAATACCTCTTTGGCATCCTTAAGATAGAGAGATGCGACAATCACACGAACATCTGTTTTTGTTCAATAGATGAAGCTAGGAGCTCAGCAGCTGGGCGGCACACATGTCCAACACCAAGAATCAAAACCGCCGAATTCTTCGTCATCTCAGGCTTCTTTTTTACCTCATCTTCTTGCTGGACTTTTCCAATCTTCAGGGAAATTTTATTTGTTTCTCTACGTGGAGATATATAATCGAATTCCAAATCCTGCAGTGGCATTTTCCTGAGCATAATCGCCAATAAAGAAGTCAAAGCGCCGCCAAGAGAATGACCAACAATCCTTAACGTGTATCTCTATTGATCATTTCATTACGATATAAACCCAACTCATCATGTCTCATAAACAAAAGAGATGAGGAACATTATCGTTACCTCGTAACTTTTCTAAGCATCTTGTTATAGTTAGGCGGGTTCCAAAGTGTGTTGAGTAGCCTTCGAAAGTGATATGATCTCTTCATCGCTTGAAGATACTGAAATTTCTCAAGAATCTTCACAAAAATCACAACAAAAAAAAAATCACACCAAGCATATTAAATTGTCAATCGAGAATCCAACGACTACTAATTTCACAATCTAACATCCGCATTCGCATTCATCAAGTCATTTCTCGGTGTTCAACACTCTTTTGGATTCCCCTGGAAACAAACAAACTACAAAACTAAAAGGGTAACTAGAGACTTTACAAACCCACCTCCTGCAATCAAGAACCTCTTGCTCACCAGGCATAATGCATTGAAGGGAGGCTTCTTCATATCACGCAGATCAACTGTTCCTGGCTTTGGCGAATTTTATTAGCGAGAAGATCCAACAACCATTGCAGTCAGGATATCAATCGCCCTTAGCACCAGACTTGTGAAGCGTATCGACTGACATCTTTGCCGCAGGCGGTAAAACCTCGCCACTCGCCGGGAAAACATAATTTGGGCTTGTTGTTTTAATAGCCCAAAAGGCCCATTTTCATATTATTCTTTGTTTTTCTTTCTATTTAAATGTAAAACGCGAAGGAGGGAAAACAAATTTCTTTCTGAATTCAAAACAGAACACGATCCTTGCTCTGTTACAGACTTGCTCCTCCAGGTAAGATCATCGATTCTTTTTGGAATATGGTTAGATATTAGCTGTTCAATACTGAATCTAATTTAGGTCGATTCGGATTTCTCAAGCTGACAGATTGAAAAAATTTGTTGAGCTGTTTACTCCTTTAGCTGCCTGTTCTGATATTTGACCTTACGTATATGATCAAATAGGATCATCATAACGTAGGCTGTGAATATCTAAACATTTAACAAATAGATGGCTTCACATACAGTTTTGAATGTGCATTCGATTCATCCACGCAAATAGAAAAACATAAATCTTGTTGAAGAAAAGTTAACCAAATCATAAGTCTTACTCCACGATATTACATACAAGTACAACCTCCACTGCATCTTGCGGTTTACATACAAGTACAACCTCCCAAGATATTCCAGGACCTCTCGATTTGGTAAATTCACTAAGCCACAAGAAAGTCGAGGAGAGTCAGATTATGAGTTTCATCGTCCACTTAAGAAGGATAAACCCATAGCTCCAAAAGTTCACCAATCATATGATCAAGAACTTGATTAATTGGGTCTGTTCTTAAAAAAACAAAATTTTCAGTCTATGTACATCTGATCTCCGAGCAAGTTATGAAATTTCATCAATTAGTAACTTCGATAGGATCAAGGAGGAGAGCACTAAACACTTTACTTTTATCGATGAAACTGTTAACAGAAAAAAAATACTTTGAAATTGAAAAAATAATTGGTCCAATTGAAGTCAGCCCATGAGATCATATTGAGCCCAAACGAATCTGACCCGTTATCCATCTACTGCTAGAAATGGGAAGTTTTCGCTGCTCTGTGAAACCAGCCTCACGCATTTCCCTCTGCTCTAAGAACCACATGACCCAAGCTTTTGCTCAAACCATATGGCTCAGCTCCTAGCTTGGATCGGGCGAGTCAGTGAAAATCCAGCCTAAACCCGATCACTTGAACCAAACTAAAGTACCAATTACTTATTTGCCCTCGCATGAGTTACAACCTCTTGCTATTGAGCTCAGCGAACACATTCTTCTCTTTCTCCGTATATGAATAGCTCTATTTAGCTTCAGCCTTATCGATGTGAGACTTTTTGAGATATGTACAAGTTAATTTATCAATTAGTTAAACAGAAACCGGTATTTATTTGTATGGACACACACACCTCTATAAGATAAAATGAAAGTTATGTTTTTCTACTAATAATAAAAATGAATTAGAGGGATTTATTTATTTCCTAACTCATAAATAATATAAGATTCCAATAGTATGTGAAATATGTTATATGTTTTAATAAGTTATATTATAACCATAGATTATTTTATAACACATTAAACATTAGTAAACCTATTTACAAAAATATATATTTTAAATTCAGCATTCTAGAAAATAATACCATAATCCCTTTACTCCAAATACTTTTTGGAATTTGGATGGTACTGTTTTCCAGATTATTTAGAAGGGACACACATGGAAGCACGAAGCATAAGAAAGAGCCTCTGAGCATTGCATTTATATTTCGAAACACTATTGTAGGCAATGTCATGTTTGACCTCACTTCATATAAATAAAGTAGAGATAGCAATAAACTACTCGGAGTTCCTAAAGATGGTATCTATCCAAAACGACTGATCGGTCTTCTTACCCTACTTAAAAGACTTTGCGCGTTTAAAGTGTTTGTTTTGTAGCTTCTCTCTTCATCTGATTCCTAAACTGTTAAATCATAAAACCGATTTACTCGCTTGTAGTATTAGATGACGTGCTAGTGATTCATCATTTGTCAACAATATTCCACGAGAGTGAGTTCCTTATCTTTATTAATGAAATATTCAGTTGACAAATTTTTTTTTAGTAAATCTATTACCAATAAATAAATTAGAGAAGTGTTTTTCAAGTGGTTAAATCCTTTTTTGTTGTCTTTTTCCACAAGAATTCGATAGATATTGTTTAGGTTTTAAAGGAAGTTTACGTAACTTTATCAATCCAATTGTTGAGAAAAAAAATACCGTTAAATTATATTTTCAAATGGGAAAACGGTCATTAAAATATTGAACTTACTCGTTTTTGTCAAATTAAATACGAAATTTAACTCAAATCAATGTAGGTATGAAAATAGTCAACCTTAACAGAACACTATTAGAGGGTTACCTTCCGTTACTGTTCTATTTTCATCAAATATCAAATTTTTACGAACTTGTCAAATTAAATTCCAATTACGATTCAAGCCAATTTAAATATGAACTTAACAGTTTTATCTTTGGGTTGAAGTCCCAACTACTTGAAATTTAGTTACATTTTTCATTGTATTCTAGAAAACAATATCAAAGAAAAAAAGTAAATTTCAAAATTTTCAAATAACTCAGATAAAAAAACATCATAATTGAATTTAAACCCCCAATACCTATTGAAACAAGTTTTTATTTATTAAATCAACTGTCAATTCCAGTCAATTGACTGCTTTATTTAAATTTTTATCTGGACGATTGAATAAAAAATTGTTAGTATTGCCAATTTAAATATGAAATTAGTCAATTTTTATGAGCAACTAGTTTTGTACATGCACAATAGCGCAGGATAATATCTATAGTTTTTTAAAAATAAATTTATTAATTTTTCAACTTTATTTAATCTAGAAATACAAACCAATTTATGAAATCATAAATAGTCATATATAACATTCATAAATTAGTCAACTCATTGCAGATGATAATATGTTCTTTTGCAGGACAAATAAGGAGGAGGCTTCGACTATTCTTCAAGTTTTGAAAGATTATGAGAGAATCTCTGAACAACAGAATAATTTTGAGAAGTCTTGGGTTCAATTTGGTCATTCAGTTGACATTTTTACTAAGCAGGAGGTTCAACGGATTTTGGGTATCAAGCGATTGGGTGGTATGGGATCTTATTTGGGTATTTATAAGGGACTAGATGGCGCTAAATCTAAAGTATTCGCCTATGTGAGAGATAGATTTTAGGATATAATAAATTCTTGGTCTACAAAGTACCTATCGAAAGGAGGGAAGGAGGTATTGATCAACTCGATTTTATCAGCCATTCCATCTTATGTGATGTCAATTTTTCGATTACTGAAGTCTGTTGTCAGTAAGATTACTACGGCTATAGCCAACTTTTGGTGAAGGAGTTTGCATGATTCCAAAGGTATTCATTGGGCGAAGTGAGAGACCTTATGTAAGAGGAAGAATGAGGGCGGCTTAGGATTTTGGTCTATTGCGGACTTTAACTTGGCTTTGTTGGCTAAACAGTTGTGGAGATTAATAGACAAACAAAATTCTTTGCTGGCTAAGATTATTCGAGGGCGATATTTTAGAGACGAAAATCCCATGAATCCAAGGAATGATTATTCCCCATCTTATGGTTGGCGGAGTATTGTGTCGGCACGATCTCTTGTTAGTAAAGGGTTAATTGTGTGGGTAGGTGACGGGAAATCTACATCAGATTGGTATGGGATCTTATTTGGGTATTCCTGAGGAACTAGGTGGCGCTAAATCTAAAGTATTCACCTATGTGAGAGATCGAATTCATGATATAATAAATTCTTGGTCTACAAAGTACTTATCGAAAGGAGGAAATGAGGTATTGATCAAGTCGGTTTTATCAGCCATTCCATCTTATGTGATGTCAATTTTTCGGTTACCGAAGTCTATTGTTAGTGAGATTACTACGACTATAGCCAACTTTTGGTGGAGGAGTTCGTATGATTCCAAAGGTATTCATTGGGCGAAGTGGGAGACCTTATGTAAGAGGAAGAATGAGGGCGGCTTAGGATTTCGGTCTATTGCAGACTTTAACTCGGCTTTGTTGGCTAAACAGTTGTGGAGATTAATACACAACCAAAATTCTTTGTTGGCTAGGATTATTCGAGAGCGATATTTTAGAGACAAAAATCCCATGAATCCAAAGAAGGATTATTTCCCATCTTATGGTTGGCGGAGTATTGTGTCGGCACGATCTCTTGTTAGTAAAGGGTTAATTGTGCGGATAGGTGACGGAAAATCTACATCAGTTTGGTGGGACCCATGGGTCTCAGATGAATCTCCCCATTTAGCAGTGGGGATTGGACCAAATATTTACCCGGACCTTATGGTTGATCAATTAATAGATCATCATTCGAAGAGTTGGCGTGAGGTTTTGGTTCATTAATTGTTTGTACCTGATGATGCAAGATTGATTTTAGGAATCCCGATCCCAAGTCAGGATAGAACAGATAGTATGGGATGGCATTATTCCAAATCCGGTCGGTATACAGTTTGGTCAGGATATTAGACAGAGTCTACTAAAGCTTTAACGGATTTTAGACGATTATGCCCAAATTTTATGGCGCTTCAGGCTCAAGTATGAAAAGTCAAATGCCCTCCAAAGATAAAACACTTCATGTGGCAAGCAATATCGGATCAGATAGCAGTCAATGCACAACATTGATGATTTCTCAAGATTCAAGAGCCTCTTTTCTTCTTTTTCTCTTTCTTTTATCCCTAGATCCCTAAATTCTAAGGCAGATTTTTTGGCTCACAATGTTAGAGGTTACTCTAAGAAAAGTTTATTTGTAAACAATGTGTCAGTTTTTTTGCCAAACTTTCTTGAACTAATGAATGAATGAAGTTAGGTTTAAAAAAAGTATTTTTTAAAAAAGTTTGAGACACATATTAGTATTCAAAATTTAAGTAGTAGATTTAACTTTCTCATCACGAGAGTTTCTATTTAATATATTATTTATCATAATTCTAAAATATTTATAATAATGAAAATGAATTTTAAAAGTAATTTATTAAATTTAAATGATATTTTTGCTTTGATTTTTTCAGTCATTTTATAAAAAAAATCATATAAAAAATTATAATCTATAATTAATTTTTATGTAACAATTGAAGTTTTTATATAAATGTAATTCATATCGAAACATATTTTTTTACAACTCCTGTTTGTTTAGAAATTGTATTCACGATTTCTCCTCCACTTTTTAGAATACTTGTATAACGTTGGATGGAGCTTTTGGTTTGGAAATGAATTTCCCCTAAAAAATAGGTAAATCCGTTTTAAACCTATATTGGTTTGTGTGATGCAGTTTTAGATTATCCATTGGTCTTTGTACGGGTTTTTGAAACTAGTTCATCCGAGTTATCTTTAACATAGGCAATCTTAAAGAAAGAGACTTTTTATTTTAGAGAAAGCCACATTTGTGTTTTCAAGCAATAGTCTTTTGGTTTGAAATCCGTCTTATGATTGTTGTGCGATAAACTTCTTTGGCGATTTTCGCAAAGCATGAATCATTGTTGTGAATGTTGTTATCAATGGATCACCAAAATCTCATCATTTTTTGTTGTTGTAGGGTGGAGAGTGTCCAATTGTTCTTTTGTGGTTTATTGTTATGTAACTTCTCAATCAATATAAATCAGCTAGAAAACAAATAAAAGAGAGAAATAGGTTTTGAGTTGTATAGTTCCGCCAACACCGATGCCAGTCATCCCTTATTTTCCCTTTTCCGCCGGTATACTAGAGGTTTACATTTATTTGTGTCTTTCTCGAGTGGATTTTGGGCTGTGAGCTTGGTGGCTTTGGGTTGTCGGTCACTTCCTTTTCCTCGGCGGTGGTGCACGGGTTCTCTATCGAGGTCGTGATGGAGAGTGACAAGCTTTGACGGGATCGATGATGGTTTTTCCTCTCTACCACAAACTTTCTCGTTGGTGTTGTCCGACCTCCCGCCAGTGAAGGAGTCGCCGGCGATGTCGCACCGGATCTGGCCATCCCCTCTAGTGACTTTTCCTTCTCGATCTATTAACTTTTTTGGCGTGTGAATTTTAAGTATCCGGTTAGGACTTGTTTCGATTTATTTTCTTTGTAATGTCCCGGTTTAGTACTTAGTTAGGCCTTCGGTTAGGATCTGGTTAATTGCTGCTTAGGTTGCTCCGTTAGTTCCCTCTACGGTTTGTTCGGGTGCTGAGCTCGGTGAGTTCAGTTTCTCCCGAGTAGAGGGTGGTTTCGCTCCTTGTTCGTAGTCTTTTGACTTTTGTTTGTGCTTTAATCTTATCTTGGGTTCTATTGAGGCATCAAATGGTCGGCTATGATTTCGACTTTGTCATTTTCGGAAGATGTGTGGGATCTCAATCTTGCCGGTGTAGAAGCTTGGGTCTCATTCTCGAGGTACTATCATTCGCTATAGGAGGTTACGTGAACTGCTTGCTTGTTTTGGTGGTGGCTTTGTTCTACGAGTTCTAGGTAGCAATTAATCGGGTTTTGTCTTTAGTGTCCTACTTTCTTTTTTTTCTGGGTTTTTGTTTTAAAAAAACTTTCTTTTTTGGGCACAGTTTCTGGGGATAACTCTGTCTTCCGCGAGCTTTTGTATTTCAATCGTGTAATTTTGAACTGTATATTGATTTATATATTTCTAGTGAAAAAAAAATCTATTTTTGTTTGTTTATTAACTATGTTGAATCACCTTTTTTGGAGTCATGAAACTAATTTTTGTTTTTTTAAGTCAAGAAGTCAAATTAATTTTGGAAAAGGAAAATTATTTATATTATTCTATCTCAAAGTTTGAAAGAGTCAAATATGAAGAAAAATAAGCATTACGTAAACTGCATGATTGGGTAATAAACACAACTTTGAAAATTTTAACCAATGGTACAAGTTAATTTTGTTTCATCTGGTTTGAAGATTCAAATGTATTGCCAAAGTTATGTTGTCTATAAATTACCACCACATAAACCATATCATCAAATTAAAGCATCAAAAATCACAAGTTAAGTAGAGAGACCTTGAAGCTTCTATTGTTTGAATTCAAGATTAAGAATGGAGAGTCCAAAATCTCCTCTTCAACCTCCAACTTATGGACATTTAATCACAATCCTTAGCATTGATGGTGGTGGAGTCAGAGGAATAATTCCTGCAACTATTCTTTCATTTCTTGAATCTGAGCTTCAGGTATTTTATGTTGTCTGTATAATTTCATCATTTTGATTTATACATAAATCAATCAAAACCAAATCAAGCAAACACTAATAAAACACCTTTTTCTCAACTAGTAATTAAGAGTCAAGTTATATTTTATTTCTCTTCTTTTTCTTTCAAAGTACCTTAATTTAAATTGATTAACTGTATTAATTTAAATTACATAATTTTAATTAATAGTATTTTGAAGATAAATAGGTATATATACTTGTTATAAATGATGGTTTTTTTTTGGCTAGTGGTATTTAGTTTTAAATTAAAGGATAGCAAATAAATGAATGTGCAAATTGCAATGAAAAATATATTTTGTATAATAGAAATAGATTGAAAAAACAATTTGTAAACCAATAAAAGAAGATTAATATATAGAGGCAAAATTTGATTTATTTCCTTATTTCCTACAAAAACATTATCATAGCAACTAAAATCAAATACTCTAAATAAAGTGAATTATAGTGGAATATTTCATACCGGCTTTAGACGGAATTCCATATCCGACGATCTAATCTAGACACAAATTTTTTGTCTGAAATTCGTCAAGACACCTTATTCCAAATGAATTCTTCCTTTCTTATTAAGTTCGTTAAATAGTTATGGTCTTAGTCTCATTTGTTGAATTAATAAAATAAAATGTGTTTAGAAACTGGATGGAGAAGAAGCGAGGCTTGCAGATTACTTTGACGTTATTGCGGGAACGAGCACAGGTGGTCTAGTGACGGCCATGCTTACGGCTCCAAATAAACAAGGTCGTCCTTTGTTTGCGGCCAACGAGATCACAGACTTCTATCTTGAGCATTGTCCTAAGATCTTCCTTCAAAATCATTTTCCCTTTTCAGCTGCTAAGAATTTGGTCAAGTCTTTAACCGGACCAAAGTATGACGGTCGCTACCTTCACCAACTCATCAAAGACAAATTGGGAGACACAAGATTGGACCAAACACTCACCAATGTTGTTATTCCCACTTTTGATATCAAATACCTTCAACCTACTATTTTCACTACATATGAGGTTTACCTAAAATACATATTTTAACCGAAAATTTAATTTATCGAGTATTAATTTACAGAAAATATTATAATATGATTTTGGTGTTAATAAGTGAAAACAAATCCTATCAAAAACGCTCTACTCGCGGATATTACCATCGCAGCCTCAGCAGCCCCGACTTATCTACCTGCCCATCACTTTCAGACACAAGACTTGGAAGGAAACATCAAGGAGTTCAATCTCATTGATGGTGGTGTTGGCAGCTAACAATCCAGTAACTACTTGAAATTTATTACCAAATCCTTACTTTATATGCATACCGTATTTTCGAAAACAAAATTGTTGATAAATATGCTTTTGACTATAGGCTTTGTTAGCCGTTGGAGAAGTGACAAAAGAGATTACAAAAGGTAATACTGATTTCTTTCCCATAAAAGCTAATGACTACGGAAGGTTTCTCGTGCTTTCACTTGGGACCGGTGATCGTAAGATCGATGAACAATTAGATGCAAGAGAATGTGCGAGTTGGGGAATGTTGAGTTGGTTGACACATAACAATTCCACACCAATCATCGATGCCTTCACACAAGCTAGCTCCGATATGGTTGATTTTCATCTATCTGCAATATTTCAAGCTCTTCATTCTGAACCCAACTATATTCGTATTCAGGTAAATTATACATATATAAAATAGAAAATGATAAATAAACTCTCGCTTTTTAAAAATGGTTGAAAAACCCACTAACTTTATCTTAGACATTTTAAACTTATAACTTTTGTTAACTTCTAATTTAATCATTTTCTTTAATATACCAAATTTTTACCTTATCTCAAGTAATTTAATAGACCATATTAACCTCGCTATTTTCTGTTTTATTTTATTTATGACTTCGAACTAAAAATTTATACAATTTGTAAATTAACGGAGATAGAAAGAATTCATTCCGACGGCTAAATCACTCAACAACATAGTGAATTTGATTTACTCAATATAAAATTAGAAGTCAACAAAAGTTAGAGAGTTAAAATATCTTAACCAAAATTGAGAGTTTTATTGATATTTTCCCAATAGAAAATTCGTTGTAGGACTCATTCTTATTCAATTTTATAGTGATATAACTTGAGATAAAACATACACTTTTATTACTTGTCAGCTCTTGACCTTTGAGTCTTATATTTCTAACCAAACTATTTTGGAACATTTATTTTAGGATGATACATTAACAGGTGATGCATGTTCGGTTGATATAGCAACAGTAGAAAATTTGAGTAATCTGGTGAAGACAGGAGAGAAACTGTTGAAGAGACCTGTGTGTAAAGTCAATTTAGAAACAGGTTGTAACGAGGATGCCTATAAAACTACCAACGAGACAGCTCTTATCAAGTATGTTTTACTATATAATTTGAGAATTAACATCAGCTAAATTATATTGATAATCAATGCTATGTATGAGACTTAATTATATCTAAATATTATATATACAAAAAAGAAAACTGATTTTGTGATTGAAAAATGGTAATTATAATCAAATTATCAATGCAAATTTTAGTTAAATTGAGATATCGGTATGGTTTTTTTTTTATGAAACTTTAGTTTTCCTTAAATTATATTTTATATATTAAAGTATATTTTGGAAAACAAAAATAATTTATATATTAAAATAATAATTTTTCATTTTACTGATTTAATATGTTGTATAAAATTGTGAAGATATTTTTTTTTGTTTTATTAATAATTTAATATGTTAAAAGAATGAATATTTTAAGTGGAAAATATTGATAAATAAAAATATACTGCGAAATTATTTTTCTTAATGAAAATCAAATGAATAAGATTTTAATTAAAATGAAAGATAGTTGTAACTTTTTCTAATTTATTAATTTTGATGATATATCCTGTAACTAATTATAAATAAAAAGTTTTTTCTTTTTCTTATGTAGATGTATTATCATGATTCATGTCTGATGTTTTTTTGTTTCGGTTACTACACAGATTAGCAGGTATCCTATCTAAGGAGAAAAGACTTCGTGACATCAGATCTCCTCATGGAAAATTACAGAATAAGAATTAAAAATTTGTGTCTAGATTAGATCCTCTTAGTATCCTTTTCTGTTTAATCTTGCTTCTTTTCCTATTTGCTTGCTATGTCTTTCTTATTTTGTAACTTTTCATGCTGTAATTCTCCACCTGCATTCAATAGAAAATCTTTTTCAAAAAAAAAACTTGTTTGTTTTGTTTACATTACTCATTAAGACTTGAGAGGATCTATGTATTATATTTATAGTATTGATGTTATATTGGTAGTTAACATAAATGTAACTCTCAGTTACTTTACTTTTTCAATGAAATTATATATATATATATTGTTCTACATTACAACGGTGAAATCTATCTAACTATACTAATAAAAGCATCTCTAACACACTTCTATATTTGCCACTAAATACTATTTTAGGGGAAAATTTTCTCCAACCCACCTCTATTTTTGACTATAAAATAGAGGAATGCTATTTTTTCCTCTATTTTAGAGGTGAACTTTTTTAATTATAAAATAGTCCCTTAAACTTTTATAAATGATATAAATAACCATTAAAAATATTTAAATATTATAAATGATCATTAAATTTAAAAAATATTTACATTTTAAATAATAATTAAGTTTTGAATATTATAAATGATTATTCAATTTCTAAATAATTATTAAATTATAAAAATTACAAATGATAAACAACACAAAAGTCACAAACAACAAAGTAAATTCCAATAATATGAACACTAGTTAAAAAAAATTTTATATATAATAAATATTTTTTTGGTCGAAATATAATGAATATTTATTTTAAAATATAATTATTTATGGAAAATTTCAAAGAATTAAAGAAACGAGGTTAAATTATAGTGTTTAGAAATAAATGATATTAATGATAAATTAAAAATAGAATATACTTAGAATATTCAATTTTAGAGTAAAAAATAGATGAATACATTGGAGATTATCTAAAACGGAGGTTTTGAGGCGTCCGAGGCTATCCACATAAGCATTTCAATTTCTTAAATCACGTCAGCAAATTAACACAATTTCTTAAATCAATTTCTCTAGCTGATAGCTTTAAGTTTCCACGACGCCTCATCTTTCTCCTAAACCTCTCCAGCCGTGAAACTCCCTCAGATCAAACTTATCAAATTCCATAGCAAAACACAATTCTACCTTCCCTGGGAAATCAAATCGAAGCATATGCCAGTCTAAAGGGTTAACATGTAGAACAACTGCGAGTTCTTATATTTTGGCTATTTCCAATAGTCATGTGCCGTTGATTCCAAAGTATAGACGAGGTATCAAATTTGTTTCTTTTTATATTTTAACAAAAACTGTATCTTCAGTTCTTCAGAACCTCTAATCTCACTTCCATTAAGAATTACCCTGCTTATTCATGTATACTTCTGGCTCATGTTATTTTCAGGTTCAGAATACATTTGTGCATCAATATTATCACATATTACAAAGGGATTAGCGAGTTAGGCCTGAAGAAAATGGTATAATGAGACCATCACGTTTACCTTGCAAATGAGTACGTACTTTAAATTCCACCTTTTTAATCCTTTGTTTTGCATTCTTATTTTCAACGCTTTGGAAACATGAATTGTTTACAAAGTTCAATTTGAATTGTTAAAGAACCTGGAATTCTGCAGAATTTAACATTAAATGTTTGTTTTGAAGTTTAATGGATTCACCTCTTCGTTTGTATTTTTAATAGGATTGAACCAAGAAAATTTAATTATCATCATTTATTTTGATTCTTTATTTTATTTTAATCGTTTATATAATCCTTTTATAATTTCATAAGACCCAAATATATTTTTGTCTTTGTTATTCCAAATTTGAGATTAATATTAATTCATTTTGTCTTACATATATAATTCATTATGTGTATAATTTCAATAAATTAATTAATATATACTTTAATCTTACTTGACATAACTTATCAAATAATAACTTGTTATGTAGTGTTTTTATTTCCTGTAATTCCAAATACGTTAGTATTAATAATTCTTATTATGCAATCATCATAAGTTGTAAACAAAACATTTAAGTAATCGATTATACAACCTTCTTATAATTTCATAAAACCATAATAAACTTGAGTCTTANATCAGTTAGATTAATAGAATAATGTTTTGTTTTATTCATTATGTAGATACTCTAAATCAATTTCTTGAATTAACGATGTTTAATCTAAATATCGAAAATGAAATGATTACTTGAAAGAATCTTCAATAATTTCTATTTGTCTTAGTTGTAAAGAAACAGTTTAATGTCACAATCCCTATATTTTATTGAATTATAGCTCTATATATATTCTTAGATTAAATTAATTAATATATACTTTAATGTTAATTGATATATTTTATATCAACTACAAATATAATTTACGGTCCTATTTCATAAAATACAATTCATCGTCAACTTATACTCTTATATCTTAAATACTTTACTTATTCGTTAATCTATATATATTTCTATATTTTTAAAAATAAATAGATAGTTTACTGATAAATGATATAACTTATATCATTACCATATTAGACGTATAACGAGAACAAATTTCCATTAAATGAAATATTTTAAATATTTAATTAGTAAGACCAAAAGCTTAAAATAGTTGTAAATTTTTATGGAACATACCATATTTTAATTATATGTACAATCTAAACATGTCATTTAATATGTTGATCATATACACAAAATGTCGGTTAGTCATTTTGAGTAATATCATCAAAATTAAATGGTATATAATATATTAAATGGGAGAAACCATAGTTTACTTTTGTGTACAATCTATACATGGCATGTAATATATCGTTAAATTAAATATTTATCCCCGATATAATAAAAGCGTAATATTATAGAAAATATTAGTTTTACTAAAATGATAATTTGGTCAAATTTAATGGCATGACATAGTTAATACACATTGCTTTTTTTTTTATCTCGATGATGTTTATTATATTTGGAAAGCAAGTAGAGAATATTTAAATAATTTTGTAATTATCCTAAATTAGTGATTCAAATAAATAACATATTTCCTATATTACATCAATGGATATTTCAAGTCAATAATTACTTTGCATTTTAAAAGGTTTCCATTTAAGAATAACTTTAAAACAATAAATTTGTTTCCTCCGAATATAGATGAGATATTATAAGAGATGCTTAATTCGAATATCTAAGTGTAATAATAGGAAATGTTTCATTCGAATATTAAACACTAATTATAATAGAAAATATTCTATAACTATAATAAGATGTTTTCCTGGTCTTCACAATTTGATTAGAGAGATCAATGTTTGAAAAGCAAAGTTTCAGCATATTGAGTTTTCATGGGTTAGAAAAGGAGCTAATCGGGTTGCAGATAAATTGGTTAAGACTTTTCGATGTATTTCGTTTCAGTATTTTGATTTGATTCCAGATTGTATCACTGACATTCATATACATTTTATATGAGGATCTTATCATGTCAAGTTAATGCAATAGTTTGATAACGTGAAAAAAAAAATTATAATGAGTTTTCCTTAAATAAAAATCCTTTTAAAAAAACGAGGTGAGTTTACTAATTAGTTACTTATTATTATATTTTTCATAAAAATAAATAAATATAATTACAGTAGTAAATATTACTTTAATTTATTTTACAATTATTAATTTATTATAGAATTGTTAATTTATTGATTAATGTTTAAAATTTCTTTTTAACGTTTTGTAGATGTAGAAACATCTCTAATGCTTTTAAATATACTCAAATATGAATTAATGATGAAAGTATTCAAGGAGTATTTGAATTAAAATTCATGTTAGTTTTTCTTTTAATATTAATTTATTACTAAATTTGTATTTAATATTTGAGTCATTATGTATAACATATAAATAATTTTTATGACTTATTATTATTATTATAATCATTATACAATAATAATTTTAATATTAATAACTTTAAGGTTTTGTAAATCGGAAATTCTAAATGTCAAACATATATCCGATGTTTTCTTAAATGAACACATGTCAAAAAATCTAAATGAAAATGGATCTAAAAACCTAATTAAATATAGGTTTAAAATTCTAAACAAACGCGAGTCTAAAAAACTTAAAAGGATACGAGTCTAAAAACTGAAATGAACATGGGTCTAAGAACCTAAATGACACGAGTCGAAAAAAATTTTATACGAAAATTATAATACATCAAAACCTAAACAAACATATATTGAAAAATATATTTCGTGTACAACATCGGTCATCATTATAAATTGATTTTTAGTATATTAAATATATATATAATTAATAATTTTATATTTACAAATCAAACCATGAAATGAACAAAAACAAAACAAATATCATATATAAATAATATAATTAAATAAAATAACTACAAATGTATATTGATTTATCACAAAAATCAATATATAACCTTTAAATAAACAAACACATATCTCATATTTGCTTAAATGAACATATGTTTACAAATCTAAATGGACATGGATCTAAACACCAAAATGAATACGAGTTTAAAACCTTAAATGAACGCGGGTTTAAAAATTAAAAGAATGCGAGTCTAAAAATTACAAATCAAATACTTATCTAATCTTAAATAACTTTAACAACCAACCATAAAAATATAATAAGTTTAACTGGACATAAACTAATTAAACATAAATTAAAATTAATTAAAAATAATATTAATAAATATAAATTACTATACATAAATAAAAATATATCAAGAAACTCTAAGTTCATACAACCACACGGGACAACATTTAATATAGGCATAAAGTTACCTTTTTGAACCTCGCTCTATATAAGAAAGCAAAATAATTCAGTAACGTATGCACAAAACTATCAGTTGTATTAGAGACAAATATTTTAAAACACATCTCAGATACTTTATACTTGGTTCAACTTTATTCAAATAAAGTAATCTTCAAATCTATCTTTCCTATTTAGACTCTTTATTGGTTTATCTTTTGCTGCGCATTCTCTTCTCAAGAGACCTCTTCACTTAGGAGCTAAAAGAAGAATTGCTATTTAGGTTCACCACGAATTTAACTAATGCAAAAGCAGTTATACAATACTTACTTCCAAACAAATGCTGCTTCTTGACCATGTTTGCTATCAATTTTTTGTTGAAACTTAAAGAACTCCATAAAATTACATCTTCACTAAAATTTCTTTTTTCTTTTCTCGATGAATTACTGTCACTATATGGCAACATACCTTCAATATACAAAAATATTTATAGTTTGCTCAATGATAATAAAACAATTTTAGCGAAAAATTAAATTTATACATTTTTATATATTAAAGCGGAGGTCCTTTTAATTATAAACTATAAGTTTAAATTTTAACCTATGATTTGGACCAGTAAATTGTTTTTAGGATATAAAAATTTAAACACATATTCTTATCTGTTCATAGAAGATAATTCAAATAAACACACATAAAAAATTTATTAACCACAAAAAATTTGAATATAATCTTTTTAAAATACAGTTACAATGATTGGCTAATGATTACACACAATTAGAATTACATATACTTACGTTTCTTTTTTTTTAAGTTACGATTAGTTACAAATTTTTTAAAATTTAATGAATTATCTTACCATTTATTTAAAAATTATAATAATTACCATGCTTTGTAAATAATGATTTATCTTCAACCACAAAAATAACTTGAATTAAATCATTGTTATTGGGTACACATTCGATTCTTGATTTCGTTTCGGTTCAGGGTATGAGTTTAGTTTTTCGGATAAATAGATTTAAGACTTATTTGAGTATTTTGTCGGCTTTGGTTTAGGTCGATTTTGGGTCAATTTTGGTTCGGGTTTTGGGTATTGGGTTCTATGCCTAACGATGAACTTGCAATTTACATTCGCAATAAATGTTCATAGGGTATGATTTTCAAAAAAATCATTAATTAAAATTAGCTTATGGTTTGGATCCGAATATAAGTTTTAAATTCTGATTATTAAATTTAAATATCAACAATTTTCTATCTTCAAAAATAAATATAATCAAATACATAAAGGAACAAAATCACCAAATTCTGATATTTACTCACCACACTGTATTCTTATTCCTATTTTCAAATATATAATTAAATATGCACAAAAATTATTAATTAAAAAAATTAAATATTATTAGTTTTTAACAAAAACAAAAATTTAATCTCGAGATATAATGCAGGTATAGTCATAAGTTTTTATAATCATTTTTTAAATCTCGCACTATAACGCGGATATAGTCTTAGCACGGGTAGAATCTCGCGCTATAGTATGAGTATATTTACTCATAATAAATCATCGATTTTAGTTTAGGTTTCGGATATGAGATTTTATGCTAAGAAAACTTGCTATATATATCAAATATATATAAAGAAACAAATGAATAATAATGATACGTAATTAAATATGTATGAAAAGTTGTTAATACATATAGTTAAATGTTATTTAGTGTTTTTTTTAAAAAAACAAGCGCAGACATAATATTAATATTTCTATTAAACAAGATGTCCGGTTAACTCCAAGTATATAATAAAAGTTTTTATTTGGGGCCTCTGAGGCTATTCACGTCATCTGTTTTTCCACTACTCCACCAAGCTGCCACGTGATCCTATTTCAGTCTTCTATAAATCTGCCACGTCAACCTATTTTTCACAAACTCTTCTCTGTAAAATTTATGTCCCACGATTTCACTACTTTATTGTCTTCGCTTTTACTTCCTAAACGTGTTAGCTTTTTAGACTTCCTTGCTTCTCTTCATCTTATGATATTTGCTCTTCCTCGTCTTTCTCCTAACTTTTCCCCTTCCTCGGGAACTTCACTTTCTAAGTCCATAACAATGCCTTTAACTGACTTTAAGTACGTTTGGGGATTCCGAATTGGTCATCTACGACAAAGAGGAAATCGGCGGCCCAGTCACGAAAATCTCGGGCTCCGATCATTGCTTCAATGATTATGTTTGCGTGTTGGTGATCTTGCATCGTGGGATAGGAGGAGAAGCCGCGAAAGTGATAATTGTGACGGTTGTGATGAAGAAGAGGAGAAGGATATGGGTAGAGGTGGCCATTGGAGATTCAAATTGGCAGCTACGTTTGTAAAATGTTCTTTCACTGTGACTATTTGATGAAACAAGCAAACATGTTGAAGAAACTCTGGCTAAAAGATACTAATAAATGGAGCAAGAAGCTAAAGAGCAAGCGACAGACAATGCCATCCTTGACCAGATTTGAAAGGTAATCATCGAATTCCATAAAACATTCAGAGTAGTAACACCATTGATCTGTGTGACGGCAAACATTTCCCTTTGCTCCTGTTAAATAGATGGTTGAAGTAGAAATTCCTCAATCTTTATTTGAGGAGCAAGGAGGACCGTTTTATGGAGCTAGGCTTTTAGAGATTTGGGCAAGCCTTTTTAATTACTGTTATAAATCTCTGTCTCTTACTCTCTTTTACTGTCACTAAGATTTTTAATGTTCAATGACATGGAACTGCAGGGAAACATGAAGCTCACTGAAGACCAATTGGCTTCACTTCCAAGTCAAAAACCAGTTATTGAGTAGCAAATTTTCTTTTGAGATTTATGGTATTTTCCTAATAAAACAACAACAGGCTGATCACATGCATATTCTCCAAGACCTCCATTTGTAACCAAACTATAAATAACTGTTGTTAAGAGTATTAGAGAAAACACTACTTTCTCTAAGAATGATTAGAGACAACGTAGCAGAAAAGCATCATACACAAACTTCCACAACTTAGGCAAGAGAAATGGATCTATGCTGAAGAAATTAGACGCATAACTCTTTAACCTTTTAAGGTAATTATATATCTTTTTCTGATATTTAATAGTCAATAATATGACTGAATGCTATTGGTATTGTCGGCAGCAAAAGAGGTTTCTAAGAGGAGTACAGAAACCAAGAAGTTAGACAAACGAATCAGTTAGATCGTTGACTTCATCTATAAGCATTTTAGCTGCTCGTTGTTGTTACAAACATACAACAATATGAAGAAAAACAGTTTAAGGATGTGCAAAATGTAACTGAAGAAAGACTGAATCTGAGGAGCCAGCTTGATAAGTTGAAATACCAGTATGTCTTTTATGTTCTGTTTTCTTTGTTATATATTAAATCAATTGTCTTCGTTATTATCAAAATCTATTACTAATAATTATTGCAGTTTCTTAGTCAGTTACTCAAGCAAGACATGCTTTCCCTCAAATAGGAGTGCCAACAGAAAGATGCAACAATAAAGGATTTACCTTCATTTCTTCAGTTGACTAACAAAGCTTGTTTAAAAGTAATTGTCGACTCCTAGACTTTTTCAACGCTTTTAAATTAACTTAGACACCCCTTTGACAAAAAACTTAGACACCTCTGTTTCTCTTCTCCCTTCAACAGCTAGAAATGGAGCTAGAAGAGATTATTCGCAAGAAGAAGACAATAGTTAAGAAGCTTAGAGGGACATTCTGGTGAATTGGTGATAGACGAAAGGTTAATAAATTCACCAACCCTTACAAGTTATTCTGGATTTTTCAGGGAAGAAGTTTGCAATCTGAATTCCGAATCAGAAAGAGGTATTAGGTAGTAGTGTAAGTAGGTGCTTCAATATCTAATATTATACTAAAGCTATAAGTAAAATATGTTCCACAATTATTAATTCGTAACATGATGACTTTATATCAAATTCTCTATGTATTCATATTGAATAAAGAACCCGGCGTAACCGAGTATAACCCCTAATACATCTATAAAATAGTAAAACCGGCGAAATACGAAAATTAAAACTAAAAAGAGAAGAGCTACATTAAAAAAAAACACAGAAATAAAGTTAGATCAAATCAAAAAGGAAACTCACAAAATAATAAGTCGAAAACTAGTTTTGCATAGGATAACACAAAATATTGTTTCTTAAAATTGTTATGTAATATTTGATTTTAAATAGAAAACTTAGTCGTTGAAATTAAATGGTTTTGAATAAATTTTTTTCCCATTTATTTAGAAAAAGATACAATACAAAGATAGTGATATAGACATAAAAAAACAAATGAAGAAGTTTATCTCTCCTCTTGCGATAAAACATTTCTTTTTGAGTTTGGTGAAACCTTAAGTCTCGCTGTCGATTTGAGGCATGACGACTGGTGGCTTCCAAAGCACCGGTGTTGTGGCCTTTTTTTGCTTGTGTCTTTTGTCTCATCGGCTAGAATCGTGTTCGAATCCTTCGGCGTTTGATCTTTCGGTGTTTCATCTGTCGTAGTTGGTGGCTTCTAGCCGGATGTGTTTGTCTCCGTCTCGCCATGGCTGGCGATGTGGGGTTTCACCAATGGTCTTCCGCCTTAAGTTTGTTTATTTTGGCTTTGTCCTTTCTTTTGTCTAGTCCTCTGCTCTCAGATCTAGGAAGTTTCTTCTGTTCTTTGTGTTCAGATCCATGGTTTTTTGGTTGTTAGGTTGAGTCAAGATTCTTGCTTAAGGTTCATTGAGTGCTCCTCCGACTCTTTACGATGTTTTTTTAAATCTTTTTTTTAGCCATAGATAAAACTTGATTATTTCTTTAGCCGATTGTTTAGAGTTAGTCTCATGGCCTTTAACCTCTTGTTCTACATCTTTCCGCTATGGTGGTTGGCGAAATAATTAAGCGATCTTTTTTGGTTTCCTCCTATCAGATTTAACGATCAGATTTCGTTCATCGTCTGAATATTTAGTTAGGCTATCTTTCATCCGATTATTAGCTCGTTGGTGGTGGCCCTCTTGTTTGAGGATCAACATTCTGGAGTTAGCATGCTCCTATTTTCATAAGTATACCAAATTTCAAGTGAGGACAAAGAGAATTGAAGTGTTTTGGTTCTGAGAGACAACTTTTATTTTCGGTTTTAGAATAGATTTCTTACATTTTCTTTGGTTTATTTCCATTTTTGGGCTTTAGTTTGATTTGCTCGTGGATGTTTAGTTTCTGTAGATTTCAATATTTTATGTCAGCTTTAAGTTCATCCCGCTTTTGTTTGGATTATTAGTATGCAATCCTATCTTTTTAATTAATCAGACGAAAGAAAATGACAAAAAACAAATTTTTGTTTTTAAAATGGAAAAAAATAAAAAAAGTAATTGGTCCAATTGAAATCGGCCCATGAGTTCATACTGAGTCCAAATGGATCCGACCTGTTATCCATCCCCTACCAGAAACGGGAAGTTTTCGATGCTCTGTTAAACCAGCCTCACGCATTGCCCTCCGCTCTAACAACCACGTGACCCGAATCTTCACTCGAACCACAAGGCTCAGCTCCTGGCTTAGATCGGGCGAGTAAGTGAAACTCCAATCTGAACCCAATCATTTGAACCAACCCAACGTTCCAATCACTTATTTGCTCCCACATGAGTTACAAGCTCTCGCTACTGAGCTCAGCGAACGTATTGTTCTCTCTGTCCGTATATAACTAGCTTTATTTAGCTTCACACTTTCCGATGTGGGACAATTAGAGATTTTGTACAAGTCTTTTGTTTATTAATTAAACAAAAACCGAAGATATTTTTTCTGTACACACAAGGATTATTTATTTATTAACACATAAATAATATAAGATTCAATAGTCGATATACAAGGCATAATAGATACTTTATTTTGTAATTTGTGTGACATATGTTATATGTTTTAATAAGTTATAATTATATAACCGCAAATGATATTATAACACATTAGACAATAGTAAATTTGTTTCTAAAAATTCCAAAAATATATATATATATTTAAATTCAACATTTGAGAAATTAATACTATAATTCTTTTACTCATTAATCGAGAGAGAGAAAGTAGAGAGAGGTTTCTCTCTCGGGTTCTTTTCTCCGGTTAAAATCTGGCGACGATGCTGGTCACTCCTCTCTTTTCTGATTCTATCTTTTAGAGAGGTAGTGAAGAGGATCGTCGTTTGATTTTCTCCGGAGTTCTTTCACTGGTTTCTTTCCGATCTCATATTGATAATTTTCACTTGTTTTGTTTTTGATTTTTGCTACGTTTCTGGGTTCTCGCCGATATAGTTTTACTTTGTTTTTGGATTTGTCGCTTTGTTTGGAATGTTTATTTTCTGTTTCTTCTCTTTTCCGGAAATTTTTCCTGTTTTTTTCTTTCTTTAACTATTGTTTGTTGTACTCCTTCGGCTTTATGTCCGGTAACTGATCCGATCTTTGTATCGAGCTTGGAAAATATTTCATCGGAGATTGTTGGTGATTTTTATAACTGTGGAGTTCCCACCGATTTGAGGAGTAAGTCTTCGCTTTGTCAGAGTTTCCTTTTGTTGGTTTCGCATGTGAACTTAAAGGCGTAGTAATTTGAGATTCAACCGTGGAGATGGATTTTACGGAGGAGATCGATAGTAGAGTCGATGAGTGGTGGATTCCAGCGACTTGAACTTCAAGATTGAAGGGTGCATGCCGAAAAATTTGAAATGACGACACGTGGAAGATCAGAATCAACAATTGATGAACACGTGGACGCAGATGGTTGTTGAGACTGTAAATGTGTGTCGTTCTTTATCCTTTATTAGACCTATTGAGCTCTTGTATTGTAGGCTATCATGTTACATTACATTTCTTTTACTCGTTTCTAATAAAGATATATAAATTTATTCATAAAATACCAAATACATATATTTTAAAATCTACATATAATAAAATAACACCATTGTCTTTTTAATGTCTTTTTACTCTTTTCTAATATAGCAACTTTAACATTGAAAACCTAAATGAAATTTTTGTTTCTATCATTCAATTAATTACCTCTTTAGCCAATGGAAACAAGAAAAAGGACCAAAAAAAAAAAAAACTTAAAGCAACGTATTAATTCCTTGGTACAAAGTAACTTAGAGAACATAAGGCATGACTTGCAAATCAACATGACCACAACATTCTACCCTTACACCCTTAAAAAATTATAACATCTTGTTACAAACATAGATTGGCATTTATGTTGCCATATGAAATGGTTCGGTCATCTATTACAATTTTTCTTCAGCATCGTCATCATCGTCTTCATCACCTTCATATTCCAACACTTTTATGAACATGCATGGAGCGTTAAAGAGCTCGCATGTTCGATTCTCTTGTTGCGCGATATAAAGCCATATTTTTCTGGTCGCCCCTACACGAATATGAACTCATGTTTGCTGTCAGTTTGAATACATGGAGGTGAGGATCTATTTTTGGGTGCATCACCCTTAGGAAAATAGTTCAAACCCCTCCCATAAGGCTTGAAAATTCCTTAGTTACCAAAGAAAAAAACATCAAGGCGTCATTGATCATAAATCTGATGTTAGGTTATGTTTAGTTAATATTAATAGAACCCAAGGATCATATTAGTTAACTGGAACTGGATTTGGTTTCTTTAGAGTGATGTGGTCGTCAAGTAATCTTGAAGGTTCTATTGTCTGTGTAAACTGCGGTGGTGGAGGAAGCATGCTTCGTGATGTTGGAGGAAACATGGTCTTAGAAGGCGGTGGTGGAGGAGGCATCGCAGATCTTGGTGAAGGTGGCGATCGAACTCTATTTGCTTTTGCTGATGACTCTTCAACTATATTCCTTTAAGACACTTCGCTTGCCATTGCAAACTCCGATTGTCGCAACAAAAATGAGTGAAATAGAACATTCATCGCCATATAAACAGATCAAAATGGTTGTACTTTTGCTTCAAATTGCACTTGTTTCTTCTGGTTTCTTGTTGATCTGTTTTGATTTATAGTGTTTCTTTGCAGGAAATTAAAACTGAAGCAGAGACACAAGGTATTTACGAGTTCCCAAGTCCGATGTGGATCTTGGTACGTCTCGGTGAGCTTTAACCCAGCTCACAAGAGTATCACCTTAAAAGAAACGTTTGCTTACAACCAGTTAAAACACTCTCTTCCTCACTTCACTCACCGAATGCAAACCCAAGAACAAAAGAAGATAAAGATTACAAGAATCACACTCATGTAAGACTCGCTCACCCTCTCTATTTTTCTCACAGCTCTCTTGCACTCTGAAGTTCCTCTGATACTCTCCCTCTTGTCCTTTGTTCACAGACACTGTCCCCTTCTAACACACACTGAGCGTGTGTCTTCATTTCCAAGAGAGACACCTGTCTATTTCACCGTACTACACCGTACTGGATCAGGGCTTTAATTTAAACATCAGTTAGTGGGCTTATCCAAAGACAATACCTGGCCCATAAAAAGTTTCAGCCCACCTGTTGCAGATTGGAATCGATCCTAACAAAAAACGATCATGCAATTAGAAAACTACGAAAGCTTAAAGAGTAAAGCGAACACTTTAGAATTCAGGAAAACATTTACCCGAAAGCTAAGCTATAAAGAATGTATTTTGCAAAACTGTTAAGCTTCATGAACTCATTTTCATACAAACAATCACAAGCTTACTAACATCCTAATAGACACAAGTTGAAGATTGGAGAATGATGCAGCTCTTTGATTCCAACATCAACCTAAGCTATACGCTATTAGCTTTGAAATAACAAGTCTGGAAAATAGCTTCATACAAATGAAAACTGCAGAGTATTTGGCATATAAAGCCTTACAACTTGAACGAAAAACAGAACATGAAAAGGCAAAGCGTAACAGCTACTACGAAGTGGAAACGTGGTTGAGATCGTGGTGATGTCATTAACTAAGCTAATAATAAATCATCATCATAATTTATTTTGTATCATTCCCCCTCCCCCCTTAAAGTAGACAAGGTGTCTAGTTTAATTCTGATGCATCACGTACTCCTAGCTGCTTTCTGAAGGTTGAAAAGTCTCCAACTTGAGTGGTCTGGTGAAAATGTCCTCTACTTGCTGATGTGCTGCAGAACTTGAGTTGTACTTCTCCTTCATTCACTAGATTCCTCAGAAAATGAAAGCGAACATTAATATGTTTGTTTTTACCATGCATAACTGGGTCTCCTGAGAGTTTAATAGTCGAACTATTATCGCATGGACTCATGCTCCTTTTGTAACCAATTTTCTTCAGTATTCTCTTCATCCAAATGAGTTAACAGGTGCTAGCTGCAACAGCGAAAAATTCTGCTTTTGTGGTGCTCAGAGTAACGATGGGCTGCTTTCGAGAAAACCAAGCTACAGCTGCATCGCTTAACATGAAAGTGTATTCAGAAGTGCTCTTTCTATCCTCTACACACCCTACATAATCACTATCAGTGGATACTACCTTCGGATGTTGCCTTCTAATCTAATTTTCTTTCTGTTTGAACATTAGGATGTTTATTTGTTTTAAGAGTGGATCTCTGTGTGTGAGATTCTTGGAAACGCTTTGCCATTTTGACTATGTTTAAGGATTGTGTGTTTATGTTATTAACTGTTTGATCAGACTTGATTTTCTGTGTCTTTGGACTAATGTTTTACAGGTGCTTTAATTATCACATTCAAAGAAAAAGGGGGAGATTGAAAGTCTGAAAATAATGGAAAAATATATGTTTGTATATTTTGTGTATAGTTTGACTTTTGCAGTAAAGATGACTGACACATACTGTAGCGGAGCAGCTGGAGTGGTTTGTGTGCAGAAGAAAAAGGTCTCCCAGAACTGTTGAGAACAGCTATAGCGGAGCAGATGGTTCTGCAAGCTGAGTCATAACAGTTGGTGCGACTGTAGGCTATACAAAAGAGTTGTAACAACAGTTCAAGTGCCAAATAGATTAGCATCATTGAGTAGACTGTTGGCTACGAGCACTGTAGCAAAACAGTTGTATCTCATGATGGCTAGAAGTATGGAAGAAGTTATTCTCTGCATTGAGTGTAGAATACTGAAGAAACGAGAGAAAAAGATTGTCGTTTTAGAGGTTTGTTGGTGAGTGAACAAAGAGTGGTACATATGTTGTTGTAAGTGAGTTTGGGTAGATTAGGAATCATTCAGATGCAAATCACAGAGTGTTGTGAATTGTGATGTTGCGGAGTTCTGTATAAACATCATTGTAAATTGTGTTTATAATAGATTCATTTTAGTCATCTCACTTTTGATTATACAACGTCTAGTACAAACTTATTTGTGTTTCTGAGAGAATTTTGGTTTTATAAAACTATCATTCTTCTTTTATACGTTGATGATATTTTACTAACTGGAAGTGATCAAACCTTGCTGCAAATCTTTTGGATTCTCTTAATAGTCTGATTCTCTATGAAAGATCTTGGTCCACCTCGCTACTTCCTTGACGTTGAAATTGAATAATTTTCTGATGGTCGTTTCTTACACCAATCTGCTTATGTCTCTGACATTCTTCATCAAGCACCATTGTCTGTACTCTGATGCCTATTCCTCTTCCACCACACCTTGATCGACTCGACAACACTCTATTTCATGAGCCCACATATTTTCGAAGCTTAGCTGGAAAGCTCCAATATCTCACAATTACTTCTCCGAACATACAATTTTTTGTCAACTATGTCTGTCAACGAATGCATTCTTTGATGCTCTCTGACTTCACTTTACTCAAACGAATCCTTTGTTACATTAAAGTTACTATCGACATGGGTCTAAAGATTCACAAGGACTCCTCTTTTACTCTCACTGCTTACATCGATAGTGTTGGGCTGGGTGTCATGAAACTCGTCGTTCAACTACCGGTTTTTGTACTTTTCATGGTTCCGCCAAATGCCAAAGAACTGTTTCCCGATCCTCCACTGAAGCTGAGCATAGGGCTCTGTTCGAGACGGCTCAAGAAATAACATGAACATTAATGATTCTTTGTGATCTTGTTGTTTCTCAGTTTCGCTCCACTCTTCTTAAGTGTGATAATTTATCTGCCGTTGATCTCACTTCCAATCCAGCTCTCCACAAACGCTAGAAACACTTTGAAACTGATTTATCATTACATCCGGGAACAAGTGGCGCTTGGTCATATCGAAACCATTCATGTTCCTGCCACACTTCAGATCATAGACATCTTCACTAAGCCTCTTGCTCGTCTTCCATTCTACAATCTTCGCTGCAAACTTTGTCTGGTTCGAAAACCCACCTCAAGTTTGAGGGGGATGTTAGCCCAAGTCCAATATCGGGTGTAAATGGTAACAATTAAATCTGGCTGAATGTGGAATCTGGCTGAATTTTTTTTTTATTTTTTCAGTGGAATCTAACTAAGTTAAAATCAAATGGTAACATAAGAATCTGGCTGAATTTGATGGAATTTAAAATATTAGTTTAGTAAGAAAATAAATAATATTGTGCCTCATAAAGTAATTGAATGGAACCTGATTCATATACTTGAAAAACCAAAACTGATCTGAATTATTATGATACCAAACTCAAACTCGAATCCAAAATTAATATGAATTATTAGGATACCAAACCCAAACTCGAATCCAAAACTGATCTGAATTATTAGGATATCAAAGCAAAACTGACTATATATCCGAAGGAGCCCTAGATTTTTCCATCCAAAAGTTCAAAACCAAACCTAGACCGAATCGAGAACCGAAGGTGTATCAGAAATACCCAAAATACAATTACATATATATATTCTCAAATTCAAACTCAAACCCGAACCTAAAGCTGATTCGGATTATAAGGATAGTAAACCGGAACCGACTAAATACTCGAGTCGGACTTAAATTTTTGTATCTAATAAATCAAATCTGAATTTAGACCGAATTAAGAACCGAATATATATCTGAAATTAATACCCGAAATATAATTATATATATATTATATATTTGAAATTTTTATTTTTAATTAATTTTATATTTATTATAAAAATTTATCAAAAGTCCATAC
>WJSH01001265.1:292012-306843 GCA_009757365.2 Lepidium campestre | reverse complement strand
AAAAAAAAAAAAAAAAAAAAAAAGCTGACCAATTCGACTGGTACCAGTTGGTACCATCATCTACATTCAACACAGCCTAATCAAAAGAAAGCTCAAATAACTCCAGCACCTTATTGTCGATCAAGTCTCCTCGTAACGTACATGCATAGCGAAAGAAGCACCATGACAGTTGTGCTTCTAGATCTCTATGTAAATACTCTTTAAAATAGGAATCAGTCTGTCTCAACGTTGTATTCATTCAGTATCAAAGCAACAAAATTCAGGTAGGCCTGTTCTACGTTTGTCAAATGCATCCAGATGATGTATCCAAACGCATCGTCTAACTAGACCATCCAGATGTTTGTTTTCATTTGAAATTATGCATCTAGACGTAACTTTTACATATAAATGTATTTGTTTTGTGAATTTGTATCTCCATCTAGATGCATTTATTAACAAATGACTAAAAATGACATGTTTTTATAAATGATACTTTTATTAAATAAATTATATTCTCAATCAAATAAATATCAAATTATTCTTTTAATATTTATAAATTGTTACTCTAATTAAATATTTAATTTTTAAAATTAGTTTGAGATTTTGAAAAAAAATTTCCCGCCAAATTTTTTATAGTTTATAATTTATCTTATTAAACTATTTATTGGGAGTTATAACTTATCATATTAAATTTGGCGGAAAAAAATTTTACGGAAATAAAAACTGATTTTATTTTCGTTTATCAGAAGCGTTTTTGAATTACGGCGGGAAAATTGGCAGAAAAATTGAAGAAAAATGACTAACTAAAACAATTTTAATAATTTTGTATGCTTTATTTATTTATTTATTTATTTATTTATAATTATTAATAATAATAATATTTGGTTTGATTGTAATATGCAATTTTTAATTAGGATGTTTTAATCTTTTTAGTTTTTTTAAATTTCATCTACATCAAATTGCTTCCTCTAAAAGCATCTCAAGTTTCAAAGATTTTGAACTAAATTGAGATGCTCCATCTAGATAATTCACAATTATGCACTTAAACAAACAACAGTTGAATATAATAACTCGATGGAGCAGCTGAATGGACTACTTCGCAATTGGCATATAAAGCTTTATAACTTGAACGAAAAACAAAACATGAAAAGGCAAAGCATAACAGCTACTACGAAATAGAAACGTGCATGAGATCGTGGTGATGTCATTAACTAAGTTAATAATAAATCATCATCACAATTTATTTCGTATCATATATACGCATGTTCTGGTCATATTCGTGTTAATTTTCTCTAACTTCATGCATCAAGAAACATCTGACCGGAGATACGAACATTATATCAAGCGCATACATATCATTTATAAGATGAATAAAATAACATGTTGAGAATAAGATGAGTATTTAATTATATTTTATGATGGCAATAGTTTGTATAGTAAAGAATTTGAGAAATTTTAAAAATTAAACACTTCATATTTAAATACAATATTATGAATGATCAAGAAATGATATCAAAAACATATATAACTCTGGTTGTATATGTACACAATAATTTTGTATATAACATATACAAAATAATTTTTATGAATGTGATAGAATATACAATTTTGTATCATAATATTATATATAATGCAATATTATGAATGATCAAAAAACTATTATATATGCACATCTGGGCACTCACAATAATTTTGGTTAAACTATATATAACTCTGAAAATAAAATTTAGGAAGTATTATACGAACATACAAAAAAAATATATTTAGACAAGAAGAATGGTAATTTTTCTTCTCTACCTTTAAGATAGTTTATACATCAACAATAAAGTAGATTACTAACAACTTTAACATCACTAAAAGTCAAAATTTTCATATTTTCTTGTTTACCACGCAAGTTAAGTGAGCGCAAGGAAATAAAAAGATACAGTATATTGATTCTTATGTTGAAGATACAAAGCCATTCAAGAAAAGAAAATAAAATCTCTACAACTAGAAGTCTCAAACGTACAATCAAAATACAAAACAAACTAACATGTTTGAATGTATCAAACTAATACGAAAAGAAAATCTAAAAGGCGACAGAGTCCTGCGATCGAAACAGCACACTTTGAAGCAGAGCTAACTGGAGCAGGTGATGGTCCCATATGATACTGTGGAGCATTATTAATTGGTGAACCAGCCAACGAAGATGGTTCAGGAGAGGAAGAAGAGCTTGGTGATCGGACTGGTCCAGGTACCGGAGCTGCAACGGGTCCCAAAGAAGCTGGCATGACATGAACTTGAATCTTCTGTCCTATGTTGCAATGACCAGGAGTTCCACATATGAAGTAATGGATTCCAGGTTTGGTTAACGTGATCGTATCTAATCCAGTTTCGTATCTCGTTATTGGATTAGACGGATCACACAACTCAAAATCATCATGAGTTACTTGAGTAACATCGTGGTAACCATTGTTGTATTTGAAGACCAAAGAGTCTCCGACTTGAAAGGTTTTTGAAGAAGCCCAAGTCTCGTAATTAACACCCATCATCGTCCATCCCTGTGAATCACCAACTTGATGAACAGTTCCTTCAACAGAAGCTCCTAAAAGAGCCACAAGAATTAGCAGAGAGGTGAAGAACACTTTGCTGTTTTTTGTAAAAGCCATGATCGAGCGAGAGAGAAATATTTGGGAAAGAAAATTAATAGAAGTATTGAATCTTGTTTGGTGAAAAATTATGAAGAGTTAAGCGTGTTTATATAGAATCTTGAGATAATCCTTTTCCTAATCACTTTAGGTTTCCTTTCTTTGGCTCCAAGTTTTTTTATTTAATTTAATTTATGTATTGTTATATGTTATTTTTTCCTTTTTTTTAATTGTTATATGTTATTTTTCTTTTATATAATCTCGTAAAAAATGTTTAAAAAAAAAAAAAAATTGCTCAATTTATGCGTTACTTACGCGGTACGCTTAACAAAAAATAGCAACTAATAAATAAAATGAAGGATTTGGACCTTGACCTAAAATAAAGTTGAAGTTCAAAATTAAAAGCCCAAATAAATAATAGCATTTACCTAAAGCGATTCCATCTTTGTCTACTACCAAACCTAGCCCTGCCATTTTTGATGGTTCGGGTCGGGTCGGATAGTTCGGTTATTGAATATTTACAGAATTTTGAAATTGTACCGTAAATAACCGAATTAAATGTGGTTCACTTCGGTTCGGTTAACGGTTAGTTCGGTTATTAGTTTTGGTGCCAAATCTACCTGAATTATTAGTAATGTAAAAAATTATACTATATAATTGCAAAGAAAACAAAAGGTTTGAGGAGCCCACGAGGCCCAATAACACAAGAGCACAAAAAATCAAGCAATGCAAAATATGAGGGAGAGTCGAATATAATATTTGGTTCGAAAGAGAAGGCCCACGTAGCGAAATCGACATGTGAGAGAGAAGAAATCTAGATCTGCTTCTGAGAGAATTGGTGAGGTGAAAAATCACAGAGAGATGTCCATGGTCAGATCGACGAATCAAACCATATTTGGAGAAAGTCAGAACGACAAATTACAAGTTACGAAAGAAGAAGATCGAGTGAGAAGGAAGAAGAAGAATCATGGTGATTTTACCAAAAAAAAAAAAAGAATCGTGGTTTCCGAGAAGAGAGGAAGAGCCAAAGAGAATTTTTGGATCAATTAGGTTTAGATCCTTGGTATTAATACCACTTAATTTCTGATTATCGGTTACCCATTTTGTTATCTCGACCAAACCGACTTGAAGACATAACCGAATTCTCTATATAAATTATGCCAATTGAACCGATTGAAGAAGAAATAACCGAACTAATTTGTCCAAATCTCTGTTTGGTTTGGTTCGGACAAATCGGTTTGGTTATAAATCTCAGGGCTAACCAAACCTTTTCGCTGAGGCAATCAAACTCCCAAAAATAAAACATATGTATGTTATTTTATTTTAACCCTTAACAAAACATATGTATTCACATATTAAATTTTTGTTATTTATGGTTTCTCTATTTTTTTTTCTCAACAATGGGATCTACAAGGGCCTATCTATAGCTTAAAGTCACTCTCTAAAATCTTCTTTGTTAATCTACCAACTGTAGTGGAGAGGGATCGAACCCTTGGTATTATAATCGTTAAATGAATCATTCTAATCACTAAACGGAGAAGAAGCTGACATAGTTTATCTATCTAATGTATATTGATAAAAAAATATTAATCAAGTACATTAAAAAATGCAAAGAATAAAAAAATATTATAACTTATAAAATATTTTAAAAAATTATTATATATGCACATCTGCGAACTCACAATAATTTTGGTTAAACCATATCTAACTCTGATAATAAAATGTAGGAAATATTATATGAACATACAAAAACAATATATATATATATATTATTTTTTTTCAACTGGCTGAATCAATATAAAGAGGATCAAACCTCAAGAGTCATACAAGATTTGAATCATTAGCAGAATCTCTAATACTATGGGTGAGTAAATCTGCTCGATGGTTCAGAAAATGAGGAATTACATGGAGCGAACAAAATGTAAAATAGCTTTTCAGTCTCGAGAAATCCTCCAGGTAAGAGGAAAAAGCCGGCCACTCATATGGATCTAACACTATCTCTAGGACATCTGAGAAGTCTGTCGCTAACTCGACCTCAAGCATCTGAAGAGAAAGGAGATTCTACATAGCCTAGAGAACTACTGCTACCTCGACATGAAGCGCTGGGAGACTTTGAGAAATAGCATGGGCACTCATACAAGTCCCCTGAGTAAAATCCGGAAAGCAGAACTATCCAATGCCAAAGTAAAGGTCGGAAGCTTGCCAAGCGCCATCAACAAAACAACGACACTAGTAAAGCTAGAATTCACTACTGGCGGTTGGGCTACAAAAACAATATATTTAGACAAGGACAATGATAATTATCTTGTTGAATGGCAATATGAAAGAAAAATATTATAAAGGAACCTATAAAATTGACAACTATACATAAACTAAATTATTTTTTTCTTAAAAAGTAATGAGTACAGTGGAATGACCTAGTAAAATAAAAACAAAAAGTTCTATAGAAAACACATAATAGAATGACTAACATACAAAAAATAAATTTAAAGGTAATGAAATTATGATAAATATCTGATCAAGGAAAATAAATTATTTAGGAATATACAATGCGTTGAGTTCTTCTTACTCTGGTGGTTAAGATGATCTAGCTAATGACTAATTATCAAAGGTTCAACCCCTCTCCACTACAATTTAGTTAATTATAAAGAAATTTTAGGTAGTGAACTCTATGCTATGAATCGGGTCTCGTCGATCCAGTTGTTAACAAAATATATATACAATGCAAAATAATAATATAGATAAAAACAAATTTCTGTTTAAAGAATAATTTAAGATGAAATAATAAAAAAGGTAATTGGTCCAATTGAAATCAGCCCATGAGATCATATTGAGCCCAAACGAATCTGACTCGTTATCCATCCACTGCCAAAAACGAGAAGTTTTCGCTGCTCTGTGAAACCAGGCTCACGCATTGCCCTCCACTCTAAGAGCCATGTGACCCGAACCTTTGCTCGAACCACAAAGCTCAACTCCTGGCTTGGATAGGGCGAGTCAGTGAAAATCCAGCCTGAACCCGATCACTTGAACCAAACCAACCGTTCCAATTACTTATTTGCTCTCACATGAGTTACAAGCTCTCGTTACTGAGCTCAGCGAACGCATTCTTCTTTCTGTCCGTATATGAATAGCTCTATTTATCTTCACTTTTATCGATGTGGGACAATTAGAGATTGTGTACAAGTCTTTTTATTTATTAATTAAACAGAAACTGAAGATATATTGTTGTTTTTTATTTACTAACACATAAATAATATAAGATTCAATAGTCAATATACAAGGCATAATAGATAACTTATTTTATATTTTTGTGTGAAATATGTTAAATGTTTTAATAAGATACAATTATATAACCATATATGATTTTATAACACATTAAACATTAGTAAATTTATTTATAAAAGTGCTAATTACATATATTTTGAATTCAATATTCGAGAAATTAATACCATAATTCTTTTACTCGTTTCCAATAAAGATTAGTTAATTTATTCATAAAAATACCAAATAAATATATTTTAAAATATATATTCAATAAAATGACACCATTCTCTTTTTTTTTTTTTTTGTCTTTTTACTCTTTTCTAATATAGGAACTTTAACATTGAAAACCTAAATGAAATTTTGTTTCCATCATTCAATATTTCAATTAATTAACTCTTAGCCAATGGAAACAACAAAAAGGACAAAAAAAACAAACTTTAAGCAACATTAGTTCCTTGGAACAAAAGTAACTTAGAAAACATTAGGAATGACCTGCAAAACAACATGACCCTCAAAAAAGTATATAACATTTTGTTACAAACATAGATAGGCATTTATGTTTTCATATGAAAATGGTTCGGTCATCTATTACAATGTCTCATCAGGATCATCATCATCGTCTTCATCATCTCCATATTCCATCAGCTTTATCAACGTATCTGCAACATTAAGGCATCATTGATCATAAGTCTGATGTCAGGTTATACTAAGTTAACGTTAATCAACCCCCAAGGATCATATTAATTACCTGGAACTGGATTTGGTTTCTTTACAGTGATGCGGTCGTCCTGTAATCTTGAAGGTTGAATTGTCTGTGTAAACCGCGGTGGTGGAGGAAGCATGCTTCTTGATGATGGAGACATGGTTTTAGGAAGTGATGGTGGAGGAGGCATGCTTCTTGATGATGGTGGAAACACGGTCTTAGAAGGCGGTGGTGGAGGAGGCATGCTTCTTGATGATGAAGAAGACAGCGTCTTAGAAGAAGGTGGTGGAGGAGGCATCGTAGATCTTGGTGAAGGTGGCGATCGAACTCTATTTGCTGATGACTCTTCAACTATATTCCTTGAAGCAACTTCACCTGCCATTGCTAACTCCAACTGTCGCAACAAATGAGTGAAATAGAGCATTCATCGCCATATACACAGATCAAAATCGATCATGCAATTAGAAAACTATGCAAGCTTAAAGAGTAAAGCGAACACTTGAAAATTCAGGAAAACATTTACCCGAAAGCTAAGCTAGAAAGAATGTATTTTGTAAAACCGTTAAGCTTCATGAACTCATTTTCATACAGTCACAAGCTTACTAGCATCCTAATAGACACAAGCTGAAGCTTGGAGAATGATGCAGCTCTTTGGTTCCAATATCAACCTAAGCTACGCATGTTCTTGGTCATATTCATGTTAATTTTCTCTAACTTCATGCATCAAGAAACATCTGACTGGATATACGAAATTTATATCAAGCGCATAGATTCCATCTATACGTTGGAGAATAAGCCTATTCAACCACGGATAAGGGCATCGGTAGATGTCAGTAATGCCAACCTAAATGCAAAGTACTAAAGTGCAGATAAATTGGAATGCAAAAATGGCATGCACACAACGAACACATGTCATGTCTGTTAAAGACATCCTGATCGTCAAGTTGAAGCGAGAACGACTGCACATCACATGGTGCCTCCAATATTAAGAATACCCTGTGAAACATGCAAACCAATGGCCCACGGGTCCAGAATCAGCTAGTTAGCTTCTTAGAAGTTCAGAATAATACCTGGAATAATACGGGAAAAAATCAGCAGAGGAAAAATCATCACAAAGAAACTGAAAGAATGCATTAGAAACCATGAAATTCATGTTTTCACATGAATATCAAATACTAGATTGTAGTGCCTATTAAAATAGACTTCATAGACTGGTTTGAAACTATTAGACGCAGTTGAAAACTGCAGACATGTGCACATATGACATGCTTAAGATGATGCACGCTAGGCTTCACAGGCAGTAAAACACTTTACCTTTATCACCTTACCCAAATTATTTCATATTTTGTCCATATACTAATGCTACTCGTTTACAAGTACCCAATACTTGCAAAATTTTATTTCAAACAACTACAAGGCACAAGTTTCTCATGGTTACTCATAAATAGAAGACCCCCAGGTTCGGACCAGTCAACTTCTCCGTCAAAATCACCGCAGATGGAAAAAGAACTAATACCTGTTTGGCTTTTGCTGGAACCTTACAATCAACTGGTAGCTCCTGAAACTTTCTCTTTTGGGGTGGACGCTTTTCCTTTTCTGTACTTGAAATATCACTTGGCTTCGATAAGGACGTAGCTGTCAACACAGCAGGGGGCACAACAGAGACAACAGGAGAAACTGATTGCTTGAGGACTTGAGCAACTTGTTGAAGCGGTGTGGCTTGTGGGTATATTCCAGCATACCCACTATAGCTAGTTCCGCCAGCCACGGGCTCTAAGTAATTGACCGGACTTGGTTGCGAGTGCCCACCATTTGGTATTCCTAAAGGCTGCATCACTGGAAACTGAGGATAAAGACTTGTTGCTGGAGGAAGTGAAAACGGATTAAGAGCGCTTGGTGGTGCTGTGATGGGTGTCATAGAACCATATGTTGAAATTAAATTTGGTTTGTGATCTTTTTCAGAACCCAGAACTCCAGAAAGCAGTTGCTGTGGTGGTGGTACCACACCATACACCTTGCTTGAGGAGACCCTGAAACATTTTGTAGAGAAACCAAATACAATTACAGCTCAGCCTTTAAAACCTAAGTGGTTTCAAATCTAACAGTAAGACAAAAGCAAAATATTTAATGAAAAAAGATTACGAAAAACAGCGAGACACCCTAATATATCTGTCAAATATTGAAGATATTCTAGAAGTTGAAACTAACCTTGAAGCCCCGAATTCTACACTGATTGTATCCATAAGATTCTCAGCTAAACGTTTTGCATCATCGATGCTCTTTGGGTTATTGCCGGACAAAAATAAATGTAATGGTAGCTGTGCTTCTGCAATAATAAGTTTAAAACCAGAAGCTACATTTACAAAAGTTCTTCGAATCTATCCATCTTGTGTAAATAACACCTTCATGAGTAGAGAAAGAAAACACACGAATGCAGCAAATCTTACCTTCTCCATGTTGGTTCTCAAGGCTTCCTGAACCACGCCCTCTTAGTACAACAGTTGCTCCTGTTTCATTCATAATGTGATTTATATACTGATCCTGCATGTAGGAAAGCCAAACACCACCAACAAAAAAAGGTTCTCTCCCGATTGCACGGAGATGTCAGAGAGAGCTTCAACATTAGAATCTCTCGAATTCATGGGAAGAGACAAAGAAGTTCAAATACTAATTAAAGATAAAAACCTAACACCAGTTGGCTAACACTTCTAACAATCGATACTATACTGTACATTCAATTCTTTTGGTGTAATATAGAAAGAACAAAGAGGGAAGATTGGAGGAAGGCTCACATTAGGCCCACGAATACGAGCAGCAACACTAGATGATGGGTCAGCTTCAAAACCCAAATACACGCATGTGCTCAGCATCTGGAAACATGTTTCAGTCTATAACTGCCCAAATTACGTAAGCTATGTAACTACAAGGAAGGAAGTATCACATTATTTACCTTTACCGTCTGTGAACCAATTAACCCAGGGTTTGATTTCTGTTTCATCATCTCCTCAATCATAGCCGCTGCACGATCAACTGCTAAAATACGTTCTGCAGTCTCTTTTAACTGCAATTGCAATAAAAATCGTTAAAAGCAAACCAACTCTTCAAAGGCTTTCAATATGGCAAACAACGTGTTTCTATAATCCATTAAGATTTCACTTTCTGCTCCTCACATGTGAGGCATCTATAATATTTCCGGAACATCCTGACAACATTATAGTTTTCATGAAAAAATAAATCATGTAAACACTAATTTTGAGCCTATGCCTGACAATTTCCTTTGAATATTGTTATCTTAAGTTAAAAAGGATAACATACATGGGCAGCAGCAGATATGTGAAGATATAACGGCTTTTCACCATCAGGAGGTGCACGTGGAGGACGGTACTTGCCCCTACAAAAGAAGTTCATTAATTCAATCTTAAAACGACTATCCCGTAAAACTTTCTTCTCAATGAGTTAGATGTTGGACAAACCTAGTAATCACCACAGCACCAGTAGACTTCTGAATCTACGAAACGAATAGTTGTTTAAAACTAGAGAAGGGAAAACTGTATCTTAATATACAGAGCAAATAATACATACATTCTCTTGAGTTGAGCGTTTAGTAAGCTTGTGCCTAAGAGAAGCCTCAGCATCGTTGATTACAATTTCTCGCGCTATTGTCAACTCATCCTGGATTTTAGGCTAGACGGACAGTGAAAAAAATTACAATGAATCACCATGTTCGAATTACAGGATAAAAGGAGATAAAAGACATATCCACAAACAGCAGCTAGTTCAGTATACAGTCAATAATGTTAACGTCACAAACACAGTCACCATATTTCTAGCGCTCATGGAAACTCATACATGAACAGAGGAAACTAGACCATCACATGATAAAACTACTAAGCATGGGGTTTAAAATATTCAGGTAATGCAACAATTTTACGGAAGTAGCAAATTACGATTCACCAAAAAACATATAACAAGACACCATATTAGATTTAAATATGACATATCTATGCCATAGTGCATAATGCATTTACTAAGTCACAAAAACGTAAACCCCAAAAATAGCTATAAAGAACCCGCAAGAGCGTAAGAGTTATTTACTTGATTAATTTTTGAAACTACGGAAGGCACAGAAAGTGTTTGTAGCAATGGTGCCATAGTCGCAATGCTTGCTGAAACTGTGTTTAAACAAGCCATAGCAGGAACATTCATAGTGTTACTTAAAGGGAGTAGCCGAGGAAGCATAACTCCAGCAGCAACAAGCGGCTCCGCTGGTTGATCCCACTTTCTCTTCCTCCTGCCACCAAAATTTCAAATGTCCGTAAACAACTAAAGATGCAGATTGATAAAAGGACTAAAAAGATGAGCGTAGCCTTAACATGGGGTTCAGACTTCAGAGCGGAAAGCAAAACCTAGAACCAAAATCCTTATTCACAACATAGATTCCAAAACCAGAATCAAAGTAGTTGAAGCAACAATCCAGACAAGAGCACAATTGGTGTCAAGTAATTAGTACCAAATACAATTAACCCCCAAACTCAATTTCATTAATAGTGTGTCAGATAAAGATGATAAAGGTGTAATTAGCAAAAAATTGGAATAGTTAAACAATTAAAGGTGGTACCTTTGCCTGGTCCGAGAAGCATCGTTCGTTGCAGTCGAGTCACTCGAAGAAACCCTAGCCTCATCGCAATCCTCTGTCATCTTACAGACACAAAGTTGGCCCCTTTTCAGAATTTAGGGCTATCAAGAGAAGAATCAGATGGAAGGAACTCCGAATGGCAGGATTCTGAAGACAGAATGTAAGGAAAGTCAGTTGCTGACGAAAATCAAGATGATCAAAAGAGACTATGCCCAAATGTATTGAGTTAATTTGTAGAAGAACAAAAAGCTATGTTTGAAGTTTTTGAGGCTTACTAGTTCTGCTATCTTCAAAGGAACGGTCTGTTCTTGTGATTAGAGGTTTTTTGCTGCGAGAATATGAATTGGGTATATTACTGATGATTCTCTTCGAATCTCATGATCATGTGAAGCATCAATGCTGGATTTTTAGATCAATTGTGTTTCTAGATTTTGCTATCGATGAAGAACAGAAAGTTAGGGCTTTAATGTTTTGAGTAATTTGGGATTGTTTTGGTTGTTTGAACCAAAGCCGTAGACAAATTTGGTTAAATGAGGAAGCTTTGATAGTTGGATTAATTTTGGATTTGGTTTACTAATTTTGAACCGGTTTGGTTCTACAGACATTGAACCGGGTTAATTTTTTTTCTTTTTTTTTTTTTCGTCAAAGCTTACTTTATTAATCATTGATCAATGTTTACATGAGACATTAAGAAAAAGGACAAGATGGAGTTACAAGCCAATCACATTCCGATTGGTATGTTATCGTTCTACTTAAGACATCAGCACAAGTATTTTGTTGTTGAGGTTTGTGAAGAAACTTTAAATGTCGAAACTGCTTTTTCCAAGCTATCACCGTGTCGATGTAATGTTGTAGCCGTAGATTTTCCTATGATGTATTAAGAAGTTGCGTGATAAGCAAGTTATCTCCCTCAAATTCTACCATCCGGAACCCTAATGCGTAGGTAGCTTGCATAGCCCATATCAATGCCGTTAATTTGGATTCCTCTACCGAATGTCTTCCTTGGTAACAACCCATACCACACCAGAGTCACTCACCTCTCTCGTCACGTATAATCCAACCTAATCCAGATTTGATATCCTCGTTGCCTTGAGACGCATCATAATTACACTTAACCCATTCCCTCGAAGGTTTACTCCACTTAGTATTTGTGACCCGATTATTTAAAGCCAAACTAGTCTCATGTAGGTGTGGTTGTTGGAGTGATGTATCTATCCATTCATTCATTAGTGTCAGGTGCAACCTTAGTGAATGTATCGTAAGCATTACGAACTACTGCATTAAAATGAAGGTCGTTTCGTGTTTTCCATAGTCTCCACAAAATCCAAAAAGGTAGTAGACGTAGATGCATATCAAGTTGAGATGTATCATGGAGTGTAAAAAGATAGGTAAGCTTGTCAAGGATATTAACTCGAGTATCACATATAAAAGATGTTGGAAGAGAAGACAATCGCCACACAGCCACAGCGTAGGGACATGTGAAGAGTAGGTGATCGTGAGTTTCTTGTATATTACAACAATGTAAACAATCCGTTGGCGCTTGTATATTTTGATTAGCCATGTTTTGGCCCACAGGAAGAGCATTGGACCCGATGCGCCAGAGGAAATGTCTAAGTTTAGGAATAATAGGTAATTTCCAAATCTTCTTTGCAATGTCAGGATGATGTCTGAGTGGAGAGATCGAGTTTACGTCATCAGTAATATGGGACATTGCTAGTCTGTAGCCTGATTTCACACTATAGGATCCATTCTTGTTGAAATGCCATATCAAAGTGTTCGTTTGTGGTGACAGAGGTAGATATATCTTCGAAATAGTTTGCCAATCGTCTGGATGAATACACTGTTGGATTTTATCATAATTCCTTTGATTTGTCTCCGCATCAATGAGGTAATTTACCTTCAGATTGGGGTTTATAATTGGGAGAACCCGTGGTGGTTGTGGAGGGGAAAGAGGCAGCCATGGATCGTGAATCAGATTTGTGTAGATACCATCCCCAATACCAAATTGAATGCCTTGTAACAATAAATCACGACCATGTAATAGAGAGTTCCAGCCATAAGAGCCCTGAGTACGCAGTTTAGCACGGAATAAAGGAACCCGTGGAGAATAACGGGATTGAAGAAATCAATGAACCAAAGATCCTGGACGTTGCAGTATCTTCCAGAAAGTGTTAGCTAATAAGGCTTGATTAAACTCTTGTAATCGCCTAAAACCTAATCCCCCAAGATGTTTAGGTGTTGAAACTTTCTTCCAAGAGACACATGATACCTTGCGAGATGTATTAGATTTACCCCACCAGAAAGTGCTTATTAATTTATCTAGATCAGAGTATAAGGAGGTGGTAACTTGAAACAATTCATCGAATAGATCGGCATAGCATGAGCGACAACTTTAATAAGAGTTTCCTTTCCTGCAGGACTTAAAAACCGTGACTCTCAGCCATTAACCTTACGATGGACCCTATCCTTGATGTAGTTAAAAACACTAGCTTTTTATCGACCGAATTGTTCTGGAAAACCAAGGTATTTCCCGCCACCACTAATTTTTGTGATCGATAATAAATGCTTAATCCTATCTTGTGTTGAACTATAAACTTTGGAGCCAAATGTGATAGTCGATTTTCCCACATTAATCATCTGACCGGATCTGTCATCATATGTCTTAAAAATAGCTTGAAGATTTGAACTATTATGTGTATTTGCCTTCACAAAAAATAGAGAATCATCGGCGAAGAGAATATGGTTAATTGTAGGTCCGCCTCTGCTTATCTTAATTCCATGTATACGACCATCCTCTTGAGCTTGTTTCAACATCATACTAAGGGCATCAGAGCAAAGTATATAAATGTAAGGTGATAAGGGATCTCTTTGTCGGATGCCCCGTTGTGGTTGGAACTCACCGTATGGGCTCCCATTTATAAGTATCCAAAAAGACACTGAACGAATGCATAACATTATCTAGTTTATCCATTGAGGAGCGAAACCCTTTCTCTCCAAAATGCCTTCAATAAAATCTCATTCTAACCTATCATAGGCCTTATTGATGTCTGTTTTGACCGCCATAAACTCTGTAGAGATGTTTGGCTTTGTTTTCAAAGCATGAAATATTTCGTGAGCCATGATCGCATTATCCGTGATTTGTCTTCCAAGGATAAAAGCGGCTTGATTTTCGCTAACCACATCAGGCAAGACCGATTTGAGTCGTCGGACTAAAATTTTGAAAATAATTTTGTACAGGACATTGCATAATACAATAGGACAAAAATCATTAATTGTTGTTGGTGTTTTCGACTTAGGAATCACACATATATTAGTTTTGTTCCATTGTGTAATATCCACAGTTCCTACAAAGAAACCTTGAACTTCTGTAATAATTGATGGCCCGACTATCTCCCAATAGTGGTGATAAAAACCTGCTGTGAGTCCATCCAGACCAGGTGCACGCATAGCGCCAATACTAAAAATTGCTGATTTAATCTCATCCACTATTATTGAAGAAGTTAATTCCAGGACATATTCAACAAGGACGGCAATGGACGGCAATGACGGCGGTGGACGGTGGCCGACAAACGTGTTGAATATTTTACGCGTAGCCATATGTTCATATTTTGCATTCACACGC
>WJSH01001265.1:269114-287543 GCA_009757365.2 Lepidium campestre | reverse complement strand
GATTTCTTGAGTTTTAAGTTTTGTATGAACGAGTTTGTAATCTCGTTCTTTTCTATTCTTGAGAGTAATAGAAGGCTTTTTTCTCATATACGATCGTAAAGGGATCCTTAATCTCCAACAATTACTGATTTAGTTAAATGTGCATTGGTTTGCTTTGTCACCACCGTTTGAATACTAGAGAAAGCTGAAGTGTGATCAATTCCTTCATGACTGGTAAAAAGACCAGAGAAAAATTGAACGGCTTCAGATGCAATAGCAGCATTACCATAGAAGAAATCACCTGATGGCGCTTTAATTCGATGAATAAAATTTCGTGTAGTCCTAGTTTTTGTAGAAGCATGAAAGAACTTCGAATTTCGATCTCCCACGTTGAGCCACCTTACTCGACTCTATTGTGCCAATAAATTTCCTCATCACGATATGCCGCATTGAGTTTAGTACGTAAGTTTCGCAAGTGATCCAAAGTCGTTGTCGGATCGGATTGCACTTGATCTATTAAACCTAACAAATCATTGATACGTACCGCTAAATTAATTTTCTCTGAGTGTTTCCATTGCGCCATTCCTTGACAGCAACGCCTTATTCTGTCAACCAGAGATTGTGATTCTTCCAAATTTGAATCAGACCATGTATGTTTTACCACATCTCGGACCGCAGGATAAGAGCATAAGCGAGAGTCAAATCGAAAAAGTTGTCGACCATGTTCAAGATTATTCCTGATGTGAATAATACCCGGTCTGTGATCTGAATTTGCATAAGGCAAATAAACAAGTTCAGTGGCAGAGAACTTTGTTATCCACTCATCATTAGTGAAAGCACGATCCAATTTACATTCTATGTGATGTTGATTTCATTTCCCAACCCAAGTCATCTCTCCTTCTTTACTTGGGACATCATGTAATTTACAAACACTAACCATTGTTTGAAAAAATTGCAGCGAGCCTAATGATCTTTCATGACCACCACGTTTTTCATTGATGTTCATAATTTCATTAAAATCTCTACAGAGAAGCCAAAGACCAGAACGTGTAGTTGATATTCGTTGAAGTCTTTCCCATAAAAGATGTCTTAGATTACGTTTGAGATGTCCATAAACACAGGATAAGTAGTAAGCAAACCCGTTTTTATTTATAGAGCAATCTAAGAGTCTTGCTTCAACATAATTAAAAGATACATCAACATTATTATTCCAGAATAAAGCTAATCCGCCACTAAGGCCAATCAGAGCCACCGTCTTCACGTTTACAAATCCTAACTGGACAGGGACGTCATGAACCACATCATCCTTGTTCTTGGTCTCTATGAGAAAGAGTATGTCCAGAGCATAAGTACGTGTTATACTCTTAAGGCGTCGAACTGTCAGGAACCCATTCAAGCTCCGACAGTTCCAAAAGCCGACATTCATCCTTCACCCGGTGGCTTATGGCCCATTGTACCCTCACAGTAGTAAAATTCTGGTTTCACTTCGGTAGCATCCTCTGTCTATGTAGAAACACTTGTACCAAAACCAGGTGGTATGAACCAGTTTGTCACACCCACGGCATCAGATTGGTGCCGAGTTTGTTTTGTACATTCCTGAGTGTCTTTAAGAGCCTTCTCACGGTGGAAATCATAGCAGATCAGAGGCACCGCTGCTGAATCACTTACCTCTTCTGTGTTGTCAAAAACCTTACGTTTTTTATCCATGTTGGATGATTCCGCAGTGGAATGTTCCTTTGGTGGTGATGGAGATCGAACAGATTCAGGACCATTTGTTGGATGCATTTGATCATCATCAGGAATGGGGTCTTCATCATCATTATCATCCCCACTTTCATTGTGGGCCACTGGATCCGAATTCTGAGGACAAGATGCGACATCATGAGTCAGCATATCACACTCAGTGCAAAAGTTTTGGAGTTTCTCATACTTGAATTTGAGGATTTTGGTATCAGCACCAAAATAGTAAACTTTATGGAAACGTAAAGGGTTTGTCACATGCCAGAGTAGACGGACACAAACAAACTCAACCATAACCGCATTATCACTCTCGTAATCAGTTTCAAGAAAATGGTCTAGAGTCTTGCCAATTTGTGTCACCAAGTTCTGTGACAGATAATGGGCAGGAATCCCACGTATTTGAACCCAAAAGGGTATCCAAACTGCTTCAGTAGTAAGTTGAGAAGGAGACCACTTTTCCATGGACACCATCCAATCATTAAAAGACCAAGGTCCTCGTCGAATGATTGAAGTAAGACTCTCCTCTGTCTTAAAGAGAAATTGTATCTGTTTAACATCGCATGCAAATTTTGTTTCTTTGGGTTCACAGGACGAAACAGAATGCTAAATCGATTAAGGGCAATCGCTTCAGTGCAGAGTTCAATTGGAAGAATGATAGTGTCATCCTCCAAACCCAGCGTTATCTCTTGAACTTGTTTTCTCAGATTGTCAGTCATGTTTTCTTCAGTGAAAAAACTCTATTCGGTTGATCGAAAACAGAGAGAGTTGTAGGGATTAAATAGAAAGAGAATGGCGGTTACTCCGTTATCTAACCATGAAGAAACCGACAAAAACCGTCAGACAAAAACGCCGAGAAGTTGCTCGGAAAGGATGAAGAGACGCAAGTGTTGAAAAGAAACCGTTGTAGTTTTTTGAACCGGGTTAATTGATGTTGTTTAATTCATTAAACCAAGAAAACATAATTTAAAGACTGCATCTCTGCAACTAAAGAACAAAGTAGTTAATAAATTTGAAGAAAAAAAAAATCATGAAGCTGATGTGGTGGGCTCACAACTATCGTGAGTGCAAGCCAAAACGTCTCTGTAATCTCTAGAAATGTTGAAGGAGTCATAAACTTGGACATTGCTGCTTTTCTTGTACTCGAAAAGAATCTATGAGCGATCAGTAGCAATCAACTTCACAAAGCCATAGTCGGAGTCTCTAGAGTCATTTGCTGAGAAGGTCATTCTCGCAAATGAAGATCTCAAAAAGTCATTCTTTTTAATTCACTTTTTTTAGAATTAAAAACTAAAGAAAATTAAGTCAAAAGAGGTAAAATGACTTTTATACCTTTAATGAAATTATGGTTAATCCGGGTTGATCCGTTTTATGACCCGCATGTGCCACTCCTCCTTCTCCTTCTTCTTCCGCGATTTGCCCTTATTTTTTCCCTAAATTTGTCTCAATTTCAAACGATCCTCAACTCAATTTCTACACAATTTCATCTCTTCAAGTAAAACTAATGGTGAAAACGAAGATGTTAGCCCGTAAGAGAACTCATAATCCTAATGATGTTCAAATTCGAAGGCGGAAAAAACCACCATTTTTTCTTCGGTGAATTGGACCACCGATCGATCTACCACCGGTTCCGTCACCACCGGTTGAGGCGGATGGAGAAGAGCAAATATTTGATGGAAGTGGAGAAGAAGAGAGAAGAAGATGTAGAAGCAGAATAATTAAGGGAAAAAGAAAGAAAGGAGAGTGAAAGTGGAGAAAAAGAGAGAGAAGAAGATCTTGTGGCGGAAGAAGTGTCAAAGGAAAGTGTGGAGGGTGAAAGTGGAGAAAAAAGTGATGATGACAGAGGAGAAGAAGAGAGACACGAAGGAGAGGAGGAAGACGAAGAAGGAGAGGAAGGAGACGGTGAAGAGGACGAGGTCTCAGTGGTAAGAAAAATTGATGATTTGTTGTTGTGGTGTTGGTTGACTGGAATTGGTATGGATTAGAAATGGTTTTTGGAGAATTTTAGGCTCGTATAACTGTAGTATAACTAGGTAGTTATACTATATTCGGAATTTATTTGGTTCTCTATTTAAGGATGTACATAGTTGGATTGAAATTGGAATTGGACTTAGTTCGATTGAAATTGGAATTAAGCTTGGTTTTTGGAGAATTTTAGGTTCGTATAACCGTAGTATAACTACTTGTATAAGTAGGTAGTTATACTATGTTCGTAATTGATTTGCTTCTCTGTTTAATGATGTACGTAGTTAGATTGAAATTGGAATTAAGCTTGGTTTTTGGAGAATTTTAGGCTCGTATAACCATAATATAACTAGATAGTTATACTATGTTCGTAATTGATTTGGTTCTCTGTTTAAGGATGTACGTAGTTGGATTGAAATTGGAATTGGACTTAGTTCGATTGGAATTGGAATTAAGCTTGGTTTTTGGAGAATTTCAGGCTCGTATAACCGTAGTATAACTAGGTACTTATACTATGTTCGTAATTGATTTGGTTATCTATTTAAGACTGTACGTAGTTGGATTGAAATTGGAATTAGACTTAGTTCGAATGGAATTAGAATTAAGCTTGGTTTTTGGAGAATTTTAGGCTCGTAAAACCGTAGTATAACTAGGTAGTTTTTCTGGGGTTGTGATTATTTTGTTTCTTTGTTGCAGGGTGATGAGGCACCTATTGCTTTACTTCCCCATGGTTTGTACTTCCCGGCGTCTGAGTAAACAACAAAATTAAATAAAGATTTTGACTCGCTGCTACATCCACGAGGTTCTTACCTTATTTGATAGTTTGAGTACACCGCTTACAAGGGCGGAGAGAGGATGGTTTGAGCAGCATCCGCAATTCAGACACATCTTCCACATGCCCAAGGGAAACAATCACATGGTAATGGGCATGTAGATACTCGTTTTACGGACTGCACGCGTTGAGAAGAAAAAAGAACATTGGTTTATAGTGTATGGAGTGCCAGTCTGGTATAGTATGAAGGAGCACGCCTTGATTTTGGGTCTCAACTGTCGTAACTATGAGCCAATTGATTATGAAGAAAAGGCAGATAGTGACAGTTTTTTGGAAGAAAAATTTCTCGGGGTTGAAATCAATTAGGTGGGATGACGTAAAAAATGCCTTGGAGGAAATGGTTCCAAACCGTAGCAATGCAAGACTGAAGATGTTGGTGTTGTATTTCCTCTGTAGCGTTATTGGAGCACCGACGAAGACCAGACAAGATGCAACGCATGTGGATCAGTTCTTGTTGCGAGCTGTGGATGATCTTAAATTTTGTACCGAGTTTGCTTGGGGTAGATGGATAGTTGAACGTATGCTAAGAGAGATTCAACATACGATGGATCATTTTGTAGGGATCGTCGAGGGTAATCTATGGCCGATCCCAGGATTCTGTCTGCCTTTGGAGGTTAGTGAGTATTATTGTTTTAGAATATATTACTAGTTGTTGACATTTAAAGTAATAATCAATGTATGTTTATTTTGTAGTTCTTACCATTTGAGGTAATTCCGGCTTTGGGGACTACATACCTAGTCCCGAGAAGTATATGGAAATGTGGATCTATATTGTCCTCGGATGTGTAAGAAGGTCTTCAAGAAGACGAAAATGAAAAGGATACCTCTTGATAAAATTAACAAATCACTGGGTGGATCTAAGGTAGTTATCTTTTGTTATACAAATTATTTTTGTTGTCATAGTTGTTCCTAATCTATTTCTTTCACAAGACATTGATAGTATTCTCATACCACCATGTTCGAAAGAAGAAAACAATCTTCTTGCTCAACTCACTGTAGATGAGGAGGATGATGTACATGATGATGTTGTCAACAGTTGGATGGAGTGGTTTTGTAGAGGTTTTTGTGTCCGCTTTGAAGATATCATAATCAAGATGTGGATGCGCGAAAGGAAGCTGATCCCGAGGAGAATGCACAATACCCCACGAACATAGGGACACAAAGTCAGAGCATGGGTGAATTGGTTGCTCTTGTAAAGTCCATGCAAGAAGAGGTTGCTCGTATTAACCCCATGCAAGATGAGATTGACAGCTTGAAGAATAGAGTCTCAGAGTTGGAAGCTTCATTGAATGACGAACATGTAAAACTAGTGTATAACTTTAAAGTTATACTTATAGGTCTAGGTATAACAGAGTTGTATAACTGCAGGTTGACGAAGACGGAGAAGATAAATCGAGTGGTGGTTCCACACAACCACCAGATGTGCCTGTTGGAACCCAACTAGATCCTGTTGAGGTGGTTGGTGAAGAACGAGGAACTAAACAGACTAGATCGGAGACCAAATATAGTCTGCATGTAACTTGGTCAAAGAAAAACTAGTTATGTTTTGGATTTATGGATTTATGTATTTATGTTATGGATTAATGTATTTATGGATTTATGACAGGTTATGGATTTATGTTTTATATTGTGCTATACTAGTAAAACTTCAGAAAAACTGAGATAAGTCTAGAAATTAAGTCTTAACATAAGGAGTCTTAAGCATGACAACATAGATAATTAGGTCTCATAAGGAGGTTTAAACATTGCAACATAGATACCTAGGTCTTAACATAAGCAGTCTTAAGCATTTCAACATAGATAACGAAGGCTTAAACTAACTACTTCTTAAGGATCCAAGTCTTAAACAACTCATTAACACTAGTCACCAAGTCCTTAAGCTTTTGAATCTCCTTGGCTTGCGCCTTAATCTCCCACTGTAGCCTTTGAACCTCATCTTCCATAGCAGATGTCCATTCTTTCAGGCGGTGAAGTCCATCATTCTACAAAGAGTGGTATAACAATAGTAAAACTGTGTAGTATAACAGATAAGTATAACAGAGTAATATAACAGAGTTGTACAACGGAAAATCATTCTAACCTTGAATAACACATATCCAATATGTCTTACTCATAGGCATAGTTGTTCGCTCATACTTGATCTGGCTTCCACATGGACACTTCTCGGGTATACCGAAATTGGAGTCTTGCACGAATTCTAGATGCGCAATGAGTTCATTCCCCTGTTGAATCTTAGCCGCTTGGTGTTCTTCATCATCTGAATCAGACTCAATCCATGAAACCATGCTTACCTAAGCTAAGAACATCAAAAACGAAACCCTAAATCAAAATCAAAACCCAAATTCGAAAAAAGTGAAAAATTTTCAAGAAAAAGAAAATCCTAACACCAAGTGTTTGAAGAATCAAAACCCCTATCTCTTTAAATGATTACCTAAGTCAAGAACATCAAAAATGAAACCCTAAATAAAATCAAAACCCAAATTCGAAAAAATGAGAAATTTTCAAGAAAATCGAAATCCTAACACTAAGTGTGTGAAGAATCAAAATCCCTAACTATTTGACAAAAAAAAAAACAAAACCAATGGAGAAATCTTACCAAAATCGTGACAGAATCTCGTTGAGAAGAGATAGTTTGAGAGGAGATCTCGTTTTTAGAGAAAATAAGATAAGAAGAATGAAGGAGGAGAGAGAAACTCTTGTGCTTTTTGGATTATATTGACTGAAACTGGTCAAATGCGCCAAAAACAATCCATGTTGGCGCCTAAATCAATTGACTTTTCAATAAATATCTAACCTAGTTTTACACCAAGGAAGTAGTTTTACTAAATTTTCAAGTAGTTATACTTTCGATGTTTTCCACCTAAATTAGTATAACATATTCTTAAATTTTATTTTTTTAGGTTTACAATTAACATAACGAATTCTTCATATGATTGTTAGTCTTCTATGCATTATATTAAAAAAAAATAAAATTAACGTGATTTCGATTTCATAACTTAGTTAGTATTCACAAAGTCACCTTAGAAGTATAAGGTATACATGTCTAGATTATTTCAAAGCAACATGAAATATGTGTAGATTATTTCATACCAACCAAATGTGAAATTGTATAATTTAGCCATCATTAGTTCAATAGTCTATTACCTTTTGTTTCTTAACTTTTGTAGTTCACAATTTTTTTTATCAAGTTCTAGTTATACTGGTTTTACCAGTATAACCTAGTTATACTTAGTTTTACTAGTTATCCTCAGTACCGACATAACCAAATGTAAAATATTACACAACAGAAACCTAGTTACATAGTTTTTCTAGTTATCCTTAGTACCGACATAACTAAATGTAAAATATTACACAACATAAACCTAGTTATACATAGTTTTTCTAGTTATCCTCAGTACCAACATAACCAAATGTAAAATATTACACAACAAAAACCTAGTTATACAGGGTTTTCTAGTTATCCTCAATACCGACATAACCAAATGTAAAATATTACCCAACATAAACATAGTTATACAGAGTTTTACTAGTTAGGCACATGACCGTCTTTGTCCTTGTCTTCGTCTCCAACTAGCCACCAATATAGTCCTTGTCCTTGTCTCCGTCTCCTCAAATTCTTTTTCCTCGGACCCTTTTCCCCCGCCGATGGCAGCCTTTTCAATCTTCTCCTTCCCTTCTTAACTTTCCGATCCGGAGGAAATACCACTTTTCTCATGATTTCTTCTGGGACAACCCATTGAGACATATCCGACACTAGATGTATTGTCTCGAGATAAGCAATTGTCCAAAGTTCCGTCCAATAATACTTTGAACACAACTCATAAAATTTGATACCACGATCTCCATCGGGTTCTTTAGGTACTCAATGTAAGCGGCAAGGGCATGGACACATGGAAACTTTTCAATATCAAACACCCTACAAGTGCATCTTTTCAATATCAAGTTCACAGTATAATTATGTCTGTCGCCGCCGATGACCTTGTATTCACGGTTGAAGCTATTTAGCTCATTCACAATCAATTTCTCCGCAGTCGCCCATAAATCGTGTATGTTGTTCTCCACAAAAGGTACTAATTTATTTTCAATTGTTCCAATCGCTACATCCTTTCGATGTTCATTAAACCACCTAGAAAATATCTTTATGATTGTATCAAGCATGGGTATCAAGGAGTACTTTCTAGTGTTCCTAACCACAACATTCAAAGATTCCATAGAGTTGCTTATATCAATGTTGTATCTATCTCCTGGAAAAACACATCTTGCCCATTTTTCTTTCACAGTAGTCTCCTCGACATACTTTGCTGCAGAAGGGTATCTTGTCTTGAACAAACTAAAAGCATAGTTGAAATATGCTACATTGTACATTCTACTACACTCCATGAATCTCCATGCGACTACATCTTTGTTCACATTAGAAGCATGACCTTTCACATTTTATGACATATGCCAAATGCAATACCCATGACAAGCATGTGGATACACATAACCTATGGCGCCGATGAGGGACACATTCCTATCACTCATAAACACCAATTCAGAAGAGTCTGGTATAACTGTCTTTAACATCTCAAAAAACCATATCCAACTATCATTATTCCACCATCAGGTACAACAAACGCTAAGGGATAATGATGACGATTTGGATCTTGAGCTATTGCAAATACTAGTACACCACCATATCCATTCTTGAGAAAAGTTGCATCCACAATTATAACTTTCCTCATGACTATAAACCCTTGGATGCAAGCTCCCAAAGCTATAAAAAGATACTTGAATTTTTCATTCTCATCTAATTGCACATGTGTTACAGTTCTCTTATTTGCCTTCTCCAACATGTGCAAATAGCAAAACAACAACTTGTACCTTTCTTCAGGAGTGCCACACAAATTACTAATAGCAAGATTTCTCCCCCTTCTCAATGTGGCATAAGATATACTTACACCTAATTTGGTATTAAAAAGATAAACGATTACTCTAGGAGCTGGAGTGTTCAACTGTCTAGAATAATCCTCTTGTAAAAGAGCTGCAACTAATTGTGGTGTTCATTTCCTCTTCACGTTGCTATCGCTCTGACTAGCCGGAGAGCATGTATGTATCTTCATGTACTTTCTAACTAAGAAAATTTCGGTATCTCGAATTTGTGTCACATGTAAACAATAATTACAATTTCCTTTCGTATATTTCAGCACCAAACATCCTAGACAAGACTTCTTTACAGCAAAACTGAAACAATTGACAAAAGATGCTTTAACCACCCCCTCTTGCAATGCCTTCTTATTTGGAAATTTTGGAAGCACACTAATACCCAAACCATCTTCTCATTCCTCTATAAACTGATTACAACTTTCTCCAATAGGTGGACCCTCAACACATAATCATCACCAATTTCCGATCTATCACTAATATTGCCCACAATTCCTTCATCATCGACCATATCATCCACTAAATTGATAGGCTCTTTTTCTACGTACATAGTAATGGCATTCACACCGATCTCATCATTGGTACACTCATTGTAGTTATTTCCAACCAAACTTTTCACCACTCTCGATAGTTGCTCGGGTTGTTCCGGATCATTGATAACCTCCACAAACAATTTAGATATATGCTCTTTTTTTTTTCATTGTATTTTAGATAAGCAACCACATCACAAATAATCACTCGTTCCTCCTCTCCAACCAACACTGGAATGTAACTTATTTTCAGCTTTACTTTACTTTCATCTAACGCAAGTTTCTTGAATATAAGAGATTCCATCAACGAAAATTTCATTTCATCCATCTATATACTATACATGCAATCTCTACATTTTTTTTAAAAAAGACGCCGTTCCCAGACATTCTATCCAGCTGCCAAACAAATAAAAAAAACTCAGTCATACTCGAAATATTGGAACTAGTTTTACACTATCAACATAATTTATCAGTATAGTAATACTACTACTAGTATTACAAGTTCTACTATCGCGAATTCACCTCAAATTGGATTATTTGGGATTCTAATCTACAATGTACTACGATTCAACCACATAAATCCATCCATTTCCTACCAATTTATCTTCCTAATCGACCTAGAAATAAGAGTCAAACACCCAATGTTCATAGCAAAATAACCAATTTACAAATCAAAATCCATTATTGCAAAATAATCAAAGAATCTCAATGCAGAGAAAGAAAGTGCAGAAGAACAAGATAACCGACGACGGTGACGGTGCTAGAGGCGACAGAGCTTGTAGAAATCGACTGCTGCAGCAGAGCTAGTAACGAGCTCGCTCGAAATCGTGTTTTCAGTTCTCCCGTCGATCTCGTTTTCTTTCAGTTCAATTTTTTTTAATTAAATGTCTCATTAAAGAAACATGGGTAATTTGGTCACACCACATTCCAATAACTTAAATTGGACATGTAGAAACATATGGGACATAAGAGCTTTTTCATTCATCAAATTGGTCATTTGAGCAAATGACTAGAGTCTTTGACCAAACTCCATTTGGCTAGATTCATTTGCTGAGAAGTCCATCTTATCAACTATTAAATCTATTATACCAACATTCTTTCTACATACCCACTCCTATTAATTTAATGTGTTCTGACCAAAATACCTTTGTAAATTATATAAGATTTAATTTGAATAAAAAAAATATAAAAACGAAAAATGAATCTCGTCATCGCTCTCGAAGACCTCCATTATCACTAACGACAATTTCATGAAATCCGACAAACTTCACCGCCGCCAACACCGTCACCGCCGGCGGTAGTCTTCCTCTGCATCACCTTCTTGCTCCACATCTCTGTTTTGCAAAAAAATTGGTATTTTATTTGTAAATTGATTATTTTGTTGTGCACATTGGGTATTTTACAATCGTTTATAAGTCGATTAGTACTTTAAATTGCTAAGAAATAGAATTTATGAGGTTGAATCATAGTGCATTGTAGTATAGAACCCGTTTTGATTTCAAATTGAGCTGTTTTGACGATAGGATTACTTCGTAAAACTTGATATGTATTACGTTACTGGTAAATATAGTGTAAAACTACCTCTAGTTTTTCTTTACTGACTGAGTATATTTTATTTGTTTTGGCAGGATATAATGAGCGATCTATTTAGTACCGGATATGTCTGAATGAGATATCCTAGATGACATCAAAAACAAACAAATCATACCTCTAAATCAGAAAGTTAAAAAGAGAACAAAGAAAGTGAAAAAGTTTCCATCAGCTCGGAAAAGGCATCCAAGAATACAAAATAAATGGAAGTGAAGACAAGAACAAAAACTCCATTGTTTCTATTTGAAATTGGTAATAGTGTTTGAATTTGTTATTCACCTTTTGGTATTTGAACCGGAATACATTATAATATATAATTTTTATAATTTTGTACAGGTTTAATATAGTTTTCTAATTTTGGTTATGCAAGTTTTATAATTTTATAAGGTTTCATATAGATATGCAAGTCTTAACATATGACTTCAATTCATCTTTTACCATATCAATTAGATATGCAAGTTTTAACATATGACTTTAATTCATCTCTTACCATATCAATTAGATATGCAAGTTTTAAAACTTATTATACTATAAAACTATATATAAAGAAAGAAACAATCATATGAATTTGTGACTTTTTAAAAACATTTGGTTATGAAACAATCTATACAATATATTCCTTATAATTTTTAAGTGACTTTGTGAATAACGATCAATTTAGGACCTCAAATTTACGTACGTCTATATTTTTAGAATATTAATGCATAAAATACTAAATATCATATGCTAATCGACTTAAGCCAACTGTAAAACTAAAAAAAAAATTTGAAGGATACGTAATACTAATTTAAATGGAAAACATCAAAAGTAAAACTAATTGAAATTTTTTTAAAAGTATTTTCTTGATGTAAAACTATGTTGTATTTTTGTTTTTTTCAATAAAACCTTTAGAAATTGCAATTTTCTCTCTCCTCCTATCATTCTCATACGAGCTCTCTTCTTCCATTTTCTCTTCTCCTCTTCATTTTCTCATATCATCTTCATTTATGTAGGTTTATAATTTTGATTTAGGTTTGATTTCGATTTAGGTATGCATTTCGAATTCTTATTAGATTTCTATTAGGGTTTTGATTTTGATTCATCTTCTTCTTCTTTAGTTTTGATTTTGGTTCGCCTTAGGATTTCGAGTTCTCGGTCGCTTTCTCTCACAAAAAATTGTTTTAACCATTGGGTTGAGATTGAACGTCGATAAAATCGAAAGAAAAAAAGAAATTTCAAACAAATTCGAGTAGAAATCGGTGAAAATAGATAAATCCGAAGTATTTTTTCTCTAGTTTTATAGCAAAGAAAAGAGGAGGTAGCGGTTACAAGTCGTTTGAAAAAGGAAAATATTTTGAGAAAAATTTAAGGTTTAATCCATTTGAAGAGAGAGAGAGTGATGAAAAAGAGGTTGATCCAAAATTAGATTTAATTTTTTGGGTGGGTGGTTTGATCCAAGTAAAAGGTGTAATAAGAAGGAAAATTGCAGTCAATAACCATAAACTGATTCATATTTAGTTTTGTAAGTAGGTCTATATTATAGCTTCATGTGCTTGATTTTTTTCCATTTTTGCCCATGTTTGCCCAACTCTTTCAATTGTTTATATTTACTTTCACCTTCTTTTTTTTTCTTTTTTCTTTCATCTCTCAACCCTTTATCTTCTCTTTCCGCTTTCTTTCATCTCTCACTTTTCTCTTCTCTTTCTCATGTTTGATTTTTTCATTATCTTTTCATTCTCTTCAAGCAAAAAACTAAATTTATTCTTTTTCTTGTTTGTTATTGAACTCGAATATTCTCATTTTTAGAAACCCAGATTTATTTGTTTATGAATTTCGTTTTGAATTGATTGTTCTTGTAGATCTTAGAAATTATTTTTTGTTTGTTTTGTTTTAAAAATAGAGTATATTTTTGGTAGATTTATGTATATATGAAACAAATATACAAAATCAAAGCAAAAATAGTGAAAAACATGAAATCATCAAACAACCGCCATATTTGGGGTTGCAGCTCCGCATAAGCTATGAGGAAGAAGATGAAGACAAATTGACAATTTGAATGTGTGTTATCATATAAAAATGTGTTATCATATAAAAATGTGTTAACATGTAATAAATGTGTTAACAGTTAATAAATATGTTATCAGAGAAGATATTTGTTAACGGATTACAAATGTTTCATATTATCAGTTAACATATCTGTTAACTACTGATTTAAACCTCATTTTTGTTTGTCCTGCCCTGAATCTGTTACGTATGGAGTCCTACAACCAAAAGTATTATATGTATTACAGTTTTTAACCTTTATCTAACACTACGAGCAAGAAAGTCTGCCTTATGGTATAAAGAACGAGGGATTACATGAAGATTAAAAGAAGAAAAGGAATTACTCAATCTCTCAAAGTCTTCGATACATGGAGAAAAAGCCGGCCACTCATCGGGGTAGGAGAAAATTTGAAGAACTTCCGTCGAGTCTATTGCCATCGCCACGTCAGAGATACCAATGAAGATTAGGCACGACATTGCCCAAATCACTGCCTCAAGTTCAGCATGGAGAGCTGAAAGACACCGTCTAACTCCTTGGGCCCCCATGTAAGCTCCGTATACTGCATCAGGGAAGCAAACCCATCCTAAGCCTGAGCATAAGTCCAAATCTTTTCACGAACCATCAACAAAGCAACGATATCTGGTGAAAGAAGGAAGGGATATCAATGGTGTCGATACCTCCTGCCTAACTAGGTTGAATTAGGAACATGTGAACCATAATCAGAGCGGAGATCTTTTCTCGCCTCAACCCACTCGGAGGCATCAATCTCCGCTTTCTGGAGAATCTCTCGAGGATCGTGATCAATATTTTGTAAAAATCTTTGCATTTTTTGCTTTCCACAAATTCCAAATGATCCATGGGAAAATTGATCTATCTATGGCATCTGAAAGGCGCCAAAATAAATAGTCAAAGTTTGACAAAATAGATTGTCCCCGGGAAAAAACCTATAGTAGATGGAATATTCGATAAAGCCCAGGTCTGGAGAGATGGTGGGCATTCAAAAAGATGATAACTATTGTTTATCAGATAATATATGAGTTAGCGGGTAATTTATTTGTTACTCTGATAATATATATGTTAACAGTTAATAAATCAAGAGACAACATATTTAATGTGTGAGTCCCGCATTTAATGCTTTGTCCCCTCTATTTATCTCAGCAAGTCTTTAACATTAAATTTGTCTCTCTCACCAAGGTTAGTCTAGTATTTTTACTTCTAAGTCATAGTCAGATATTTAATTCCAACAATGTATAGTTATCTACCTAATTAGTTTTTGGGATTCTTTCTAAAATAACCCATTAACCAAAGTCAATTAATCAAATATCCCATCTTTTTCTCTCTCCAAAAATTTTTCCATTCTACCCTTGTTTGTTATACTAATTTTGTTTATGCCATTGCTTTTTTTTTTTTTAATTTCAGAAATACTTAAAATAACGAAAATATACATCAAATCTCAATTATTTAGCAAAATGACATCTTCTTCAATTCTTCTACCCACCATTAACAACAAAAAAAAGAGCTCTAAATGCTTATTTCTACCCCCATTTCCGAGCCGTTAATGCTCATTCTCCATCTTAACCCACATTTTTTCTCATTCTCTCTTCATTTCTCTCCAAAAAACTATCTAATCTTCATTTTAACTTTTCTAAATTCTTAAAACTTCAATTTTTTGGTGGTTTTAGCAGTTAAGAGTAAGGATTTAAAGGTTAGTTCGACATTCTGGGCATTTAAATAAGGTAAATGTTAGATCTTAACTCAAATCTAGCTTATTTTTGTATATTTCGAAAATTTGTAGAAAGCAGACTTCACGTGAAGTCTGTTTTTCATGTAGACTTCACGTGAAGTCTACTTATCTACACAGACTTCACCCGAAGTCTACTCTACACGAAGGAGTAGACTTCGGGTGAAGTATGTTAAGATAAATAGTAGATTTCATGTGAAGTCTGCAATAGTAATTTGTTAAAAATACATTTAAAGGATGTTTAAATTTTTTTAATATTTTTCTTATGTGTGTTTGATACTGTTTTTGGTTATGTACAATCTAGCACATTTTTACTTGATGATATATGCCCATAATATGTATCAAGTGGTCTTTGTTTTTTTGTCACAAAGTTTGTTAACTTGGCCCAAAATTTGCTAATTCTAGAGTATTATTCTTCTTTGTAATTTTGTAATTTTGTTGGTTGGCTTGTACATAGACAACTTTATTTCCTTGATTTTTTTTAGGTAAATTAGTTAATAAATTTTTTTATCAAAATGAAGAGACTCCACCAATCATTTGAAACACACTCAATTCTATTAAAATTACATTATAGCAGTATGACAATTCCATACTCATATTTTATTTTAGTTTCATTCCATAATTTGTTCATATACTAGAATAATCTAACAAAATTATTTACAATATTTTTTGTCACTACATCTTACAACAATTATATATTACAATTAAAAATTTTGATCCTCAAAATTCTTGAAAGCATATGTTTTATCACCAAAATGTTGTTGTTAGTTGAGGTGAATGACTTATTTTTGTTTTCATGATGCTTTGAGTCAGTTGGATGGTCTAGAATATCCTTAAACTCTGCCACAGAAGTCTGAACTCTGCTACATAAGTCTGAGAACAAAGTCTAACCCTGAAATCTGCTACAGAAGTCTGATACATAAATCTGAAATCATAATGTGTAAAGAAGAACCAATGAAAAGATAAAAAAAAAAAGAATTTTGACGTGATACTTCATTAAAAATGTAATATTTCACAAGAAAATATTATTTTTTCACAAGATATTCATTCAAAATGTAACCTTGACATGATGAATGTAATAATCTACAAGAAAAAATGAAAAAAATCAATTTTTTTTTAACAAAACATGAAAAAAATCAAATATTTCTTAAGAAAACATGAAAAAATCAAATCTTTAACTAAAAAACATTAAAAAAAATCAAATATTCCACATGAAGATCAATAAAATCAAACTTTTCACTATATATACTTAAAAATCAAAATTTTCTTAAGAAAACATGAGAAAAATTAAATCTTTCTTAAGAAAACATGAAAAAAATCAAAACTTTAACAAGAAAATCATTAGCAATCAACATTTTCTCCAAAAATCAACCATTTAAAAAAACCCAACTTTTTTCGGAAGGAGGCAATGATGGCCAGAGAGAGGAGGCTATGATGGCTTGAGAGAGGAGGCAACGACGACTTGAGAGATGAAGCGATGACCGGTGGAACTTGAAAAAAAAAGGTGAAATGGTGAGAAGAAGAGAAATTGTGTTTGAAGAGAGAGAGAGGGAGGGAGTGCGAGTTGGGGAAGAAGAAGAGAAAATGGATGAGTGGTTTATGTCTTCTACTTGTTTTCTTTTATACTTAGGTTAAAATTAGTTGGTTTAATCAAATCGGATTCCTAATTTATAATAACTCGGTTAAGGAGCAGACTTCACATGAAGTGTGCAAACATCGTACAGACTTCACGTGAAGTCTCCTATGAAAGTAGACTATACGTGAAGTCTGCAATACCTGGAGAAGAGTATAAATGTAATTGCGTTTTCAGTTTTTTTGTTTGGTCATAAAGGGCAAAATTATAATTTCACTACCCTTATGGATTACTTTTGGAGATGAATTCAGTTTAGTTTAGTTTTTGTATTTAAATTAAAATTTTGGGTTATTTTTGACATAATCCCTTAGTTTTTCATTCATGAATGTCAGAAAGATTCATTAAAGGTGAGATAGTGAAATCACTAATTTTTTACTTGTTTTTAATTCAAAAAGAAATTCGAAATTAGAGGTGGTGTTGTGAGATCTTTTTTAACTAAATTGGACTTCTCAGCAATTGTTTCATTTGGGTTTCAATGAGCTCAAAGGAGACAAGTGACTTCTTCTTGTTCTTTTGCCAATTGCTGGCAACAACAACTGCAACTACCGATTAATTATACTATTGTTTTGGAGTCACTGCGATCAATCGCTATGATATTTTTTTACTAGTCGCAGTGACTGATTGCAATGTAATTTTTTCTAAATGATTATTGTAAAGATTTGTTTCGTTTTAATTTAAAACTAGGACTATACCCGCACTATAGCACCAAATTTTTTTTTTAAATATATATAATATTTAATTTTTTAATCAATAGTTTTTTGTACCTATTTAGTTATATATTTGAAAATAGGATTAAGAAAATAGCGTGTTGAGTAAATATAGTGAGTTGGCGATTTTGTTCCTTTATGTATTTAAGTATATTATTTTCTAGATGACTAAAAATGGGAAAAAGGTCAAAAAATACTGAACTTACGCGGAATAGCCAAATTAATACCGAACTTACAAGTTTGCTAAATTAATACTGTACTACCGACCAAAAAAAAAATAACTGAACTACCGTTGAGCCAATTTAGATACGTTGACTAATACCGTTACTGTTCACGTCATAAAAAAAGTAAACTTTCAAAAAATGGCCAAATTAATAATGAACTACAAATTTGCCAAATTAATATTGAACTTACCTTTGACTGATCCAATTTATGTACGTTGACTAACGCGATATCCGAAACAAAACTGACCCAAAAATTTTGGGTATCAAGTAGGTCCCGAAACAAAAAATATTACCTAATAGGTCTTGATTAACCCAAAATGTAGGGTATTAGGTAGTTTTTGAAACTAAAACGACTCATTAAAGCATATTGAACTATGATTCAAACTAATTTAAATATGAGTTATATTTGATCAAGTCAATTTAGATTTGAGATTAGTTAATTGTAATAATCAATAAATTCGTGTTAATTTTTGTTATGATTCCATTAATATTTTTTTTTTTGCTCTAAGGTTTAAATCTCAGATTCAAATCTAAACCATAGAACA
>WJSH01001265.1:211614-264114 GCA_009757365.2 Lepidium campestre | reverse complement strand
ACCTAGAAGACCAAGAGTCAATTCTTTCCTGAATTTTATCCCTAACATACGCAAAAATCTTTGTCTTAGCCCCTCCTAAACTTTCTAGTATCCCCAAGAAAGAGCCCATACCTCCTAGCTTAGTAATACCAAGGATACGCTTAATTTCTTGTTTCACTAAATGATCAACATAATGGTCAAATTGAATAAACGACTTCTCAAAATTAATTTGTTGACCAAACACCCTTTCATACTCCTTCAACACCCTAAGAATAATGTTAGCCTCCTCCCCAGATGCCTTACAAAAAAAGATTATCATCCGCAAATAACAGATGAGAAACCGATGAACTGTCTCTAGCAATCGCTAAACCAGACAACTCTTGTCAGGAGACATCATAACAAAGTTTGGAAATTAAAACCTCCGTACACAGAATAAACAAATATGGAGATAAAGGATCTCCGTGCCTTAAACCTCGAGATGACTTAATGTTACCATGAGGAACGCCGTTGACCAAAACTGAATACCGAACCGAATAACACATCTAATCCATCTAGACTCAAAACCATGTTTCCCTAGAAACTCATCGAGGAAATCCTATTTGATCCTATCATAGGCTTTGCTCATATTGGTCTTAACAACCATATAAGAACTCTTAGTCAACTTATTAGTTCGTAATGCATGAAACATCTCATGAGCTATCATTACATTATCAGTTATCTGACGACCTGCCACAAAAGCCGACTGAGTATCAAAACCAAAAAAAGAAGAATTGACTTCAAACGTAAACAAAACACCTTTGAAACAATCTTATAGCTAGCACTACAAAAACTAATCGGTCTTTATTCAGCCACCCGCGTAGGTCTAGCAATCTTGGAAACCAAACTAATATTTGTCCAATTCAAACTGTCCTCGATCACCCCTGTTTGAATGAAATCATTCACCAACTTGGCGAAATCATCCTTAACAATTGCCCATGACTTTTGAAAAAATAACGCCGTCATCTCATACAGGCCAGGAGCTTTTCCGGAATCCATTGAAAAGAGGGCACGACGAACCTCATCTTCAGTGGCAACTGCTAATAAACGCCTATTCCACTCCTCTGAAACTATCGTCTCCACCCCCTGTAAAGAAGTTCCCATCCCCTAAGAGCTAGATTATGAAAACAAATCCTTGAAATATACAATTGTCTCATTAGCAATATCAACCTCCTTAGAAACCCAGAAACCATAAGAGTTAAGTAAACCTGAAATCCTATTCTTTGCCGACCATTGTTTAGTTTGAGCATGCAATTTTTTTGTATTTTCATCTCCTTCGCTCAACCATTTAATCCTCCTCTTTGGTTTCCAATACAATTCTTCATCCATATAGGCCATCCTAAGATCCTCTGTCGCCCATTTACCCTCTACTGTTGATTGAGAGTCATCATTTTTATCGACGCTTACAAGCCTCAATATTTTCCTTCCCTGGAACAACATTCAATTTCCTCTATGTTGACAACTCCCGCATGTTCTTTATTTTATCCGTAAAACGACATCGACGAAGACCCCCATGCCTAGACCAACACTTTTGAACAGTGCTCTCAAGATAAGGTCAACCCAACCAACGTTTATCAAAAATAAAATTCGTCCTAAGTTTCGTCTTAACTCCATCCATGGACAGTAAAATAGGCTGATGATAATCATCTCCAGGTAGGATAACACCGAATTAGGAAAACGAGAATGCAAATCTCCGTTCACATAAGCCTTATTAAGCTTACAACGCACCACACCTGGTTGGCGAACCCCGGCCCACCAAGACCATGAATTACCTAGACAAGGAAATTCAAGCAAACCGCGCAACCCTGAAGCATAGACAAGAACGATTGAAATGAACTTTGACTACGTAAATGACCTTCAAAATATTTAGAAAATCAAATTGTGTATTAAATTGTTTATGTTAATTATCAAAAAATGTATTTCTAATTTCTTAGATTATATTTTTGAAAACTATTTTTTGTTGTCGCATAAATTCTTTTGTTAGTTCTTGAACCAGCGATCAGTCGCATCAACTGATCCATGAAAAATTCAGTGATTGAAATTTGTAGTCACTGATTGTTGGCGAATAGTCGTTGCGACTGGTCGTTTGTTCAGCGATTAATAAAAGATTAGTCGCAGTCACGCCAAAAGAACATGGCCTTCCTCCACCAACAACAACGTGAATGGTTCCTTTGAAGGTCCCTGAGACCTAAGTAGAGATCTTCGTCATTGTTCACACATTGGCTGTATAATATAAAACAAAAAGGTGAAAGAAAATACGACAAACCTGGTAACTATGACAAGTTCGCTCATAGTTATAGACATGGCCGTAGAAAGCAAGGTATACTTTGTATTTTTGTCACATTTTTCTGTAGACTCTCTTCCCATAGGCTCTTCAAAGTGTTTTTGCTAAATCAGTTATTGGTAGAATAACCGAGGAAATGATAAGCTATAAAGATGAGCCAAAGCTGAGTATTTCTGTCAACAATGGCAATACAATGCTCAATGAATTTGTATTGCTTTTTCAATTCTCTAGTCATGTTTAAAGTCTGCTATACAGAAACAAAACATTATGTAATCTGTAGAGTACATGCTCATTCAACTGCCACAAGTAAGCTATTGTCATGGAATTTGCAAAGGATACCAATGCATCAATGGTTAATATTATTACCAGAATTTAGCTTGGTATTCTGCAGGAAAGAAGAACATGGTCTCTGCAAGAACACCATACTCTCCTGTAGAGTCTATACCAGTAAAGAAAGATCTTGTGACTAGCCAATCAGGCTCTTGATTACTGCTAAAGTGAAACAAAAATTACTTGATACACTGCAATAGTAAAAGAGAAGTATAATGACAAAGTTTTTCATGTTGACTAAACTCACAATCATATAAAGAACAATGTAAGAAATGTGCTTGACTTAAGCTGTGAACTGATCCCACTGAGAAATATACCCATTGGCATAAGTGATATCTCCAATGTGGAAAATAATATCAATGTTTTGCAAGTCTTTGATGAGTTTTTTTTTGTATTGAGTGAACGAGGATGATTTTCATTATACTCATTTGAGCCATCTCGCTTACTTGAAACATATTTCAATCAAGACAAACCATCTCAGATAATTGTATGATGTAATACTTAATATTATTAACAGTGATGAGTACAATATATATACACGATATACAGAGAATCACTAGGGTAAAGTATTAAACATTCATATCCTTTCTATATATGAATTATTTGCCCCTTCAAGATGGAGGGAGATGTATCACTCCAATCTTGGAAAACATGTCTAGAAAACGATAATGCATGGTTTGATGAGAGCATCAATGAGCTGATATTTGGTGTTGATGTGAGCCACGCAGAGCACACTGAACTGAATGTTATCACCGACAAAGTGATAACCGAGAGTGAGATGTTTCATCCGTGAATGGAAGACCGGATTTGCACAAAGATAAATCACACCTACATTGTCGCAATAGATGACGAAGACAAATAGGAGTTGAATACCTAGCTCAGATAATAACAAACATACCCAACACAGTTCAGCTGCAGTATTAGCCACAACTCTTCATTCTGTTTTTGTTGAAGACCGTTTAACTCTTTTCTGCTTCTTAGCAGACCACAAAATGGGTGTGCTGCCGAAGAAGAGAAGATATGGAGTGATGAAAACCTACTTAGATCGACACTTCCGAAGCTAGTGAAGGATAGATTCGATCAAGATAACTCATGGGAGATGACGTGATCAAGAGGTGGATCGAGTGGTCTCACAAAGGTGATGAAAGAACCTTTGATATTCTGAAAGCCTTTGGATATCACACACCAAAGAGATTGAACACAATCATAAGAAAATTATGTAGATAAAAGATAAGTTGTTGTCTCAAGTGTTTACAACATGAACTTAAATAGAAGGGACTTGGCCGAAAACCTAATAGGGAAAGAGAGAGAAGGTAGACCAAGTCTAATTCAACAATGGGCCTCTTGTAATTGTGTAGCTCAAATGCCTCACTAAAACCTTACTTGGAAAACCCATTGGGACAAAACCAAATGAAGGAAAAAGAGTACAAATGGACTACACACCCATTTGTTGAATGCAAGTCAAAACCATCGTGGTTTGACTTGGATAGTCTTCTTCATGATTCTCCATACGTCTAAGAAGTCCTCCAATAGCTTGGTTGAAGAGTCTGGTCCTTGCTCTTGTCATTGTTCCAGCCGGTACATGCTTGATCTCCTATTCCGTGAACTCCAAGTCTCTTCCGATTCCACTCGAGTCCATTGGTCGAGTGTAGTCCAAGCCTTCTACATTCTCACTTGAGCTGGTCATGATCACATCATCCTCCCATTCTTGAAAATGATTTGACCTCAAATTTGTATCATCTGCAAGGAAAGGAGCCATGTCAGAAACATTAAAGCTAGAACTTACATTGTACTTACCTTGAAGATCCAATTGGTAGGCGTTGTCATTGATCTTCTTGATTACGGTAAATGGACCATCAACCCTTGGCATTAGCTTGGATTTTCTCTCTTCTGGGAATCGTTCTTTCCTCAAGTGAACCCAAACTTGATCTCCAACATCAAATGTCAACATCTTTCGACCTTTGTTTGCCCGTTGAGTGTAATACTTGGTGCATTACTCAATGTTTTTATGAGTTTGCTCATGCAACTTCTTCACTATATCTGCTTTCTTTTGACCATCTAAGCTAGCTCTTTCACTCAAAGGTAATGTATTAGGTCCAAAGGAGACAGAGGTTTAAAACCATACACGATTTCAAATGGGGAGAATTTAGTGGCAGAATGCATGGCATGGTTATAAGCAAATTCTACATGAGGTAAACAATCTTCCCAAGTTCTAAGATTCTTCTTAATCAAAGCACGTAAGAGAGTTGACAATGTTCTCTATTCACTACCTCAGTTTGCCCATTAGTTTGTGGATGACAAGTTTTGGAAAACACCAACTTAGTACCTAGTTTAGACCATAGAGTTCTCCAAAAATGACTTAAGAACTTAGTATCCCTATCAGATACTATGGATCTAGGCAAACCATGCAAATGAATAACTTCTTTAAAGAAAAAATTGGCAATGTTAGATGCATCATCAGTGTTATGGCAAGCAATGAAATGAGCCATTTTAGACAACCTATCAACTACGACAAACACATAATCTTTTCCAGTCCTAGTTCTAGGCAAACCGACTACAAAATCCATAGATATGTCAATCCAAGGATGATGAGGTATAGGTAAAGGTGTATACAAACCGTTAGGCTGAACCTTTGAGTTAGCTTGTTTGCAACTTACACATCTAGAACAAATTCGTTCAACATCATGCCTCATGTGCGGCCAATGGAAGTGTTCTTGCATGATTTTAGCTGTTTTAGCCACGCCAAAGTGTCCTATTAAACCACCTCCATGTGCTTCCCTGACTAAAAGATCTCGAACAGAGCAATTAGGAATACAGAAACAGTTCTCATAGGACAAGAACCCATCATGCTAATAATAATTTTCGGAAGCATGGTTAGAACACTCAGCAAAAATAGCCTTAAAATCAGAATCAGACTCATAGAGTTATTTTAAGTGTTCAAAACCAAGTATTTTAGTCTCAAGAGTGGAGAGGAGAGTGTACCTCCTTGACAATGCATCGACCACAACATTGTCCTTACCTTGCTTGTAGCGGATGACATATGGGAAGGTTTCAATGAATTCAACCCACCTAGCATGACGTTAGTTAAGCTTGTGTTGCCCCTTTAGATGCTTAAGGGAATCATGATCCGTGTGTATGACAAATTCTTTTGGTCAGAGATAGTGTTTCCACGTTTGTAATGCCCTCACAAGTGCATACAATTCCTTGTCATAAGTTGGATAGTTTTGAGTAGCTCCTCCAAGTTTCTCACTAAAGTATGCAATAGCCTTCTTGTCCTGCATCAAAACAGCTCCAATACCCACATTAGAAGCATCGCATTCGATCTCAAAAGTCTTAAGAAAATCCGGTATAGCTAAAATAGGAGCATTGATAAGATTGGAAAGCTTGTTCTTGAGCTTCATCCCATTTGAATCTCACTTCCTTTTTGATAATCTATGTGAGAGGAGCAGCGAGTGTGCTAAAGTCCTTGACAAATCTCCTATAAAATCCGGCTAGACCATGAAAGCTTCACACTTCACTTAGAATCTTAGGCGTTGGCCATTTCTTGATTGCTCTCACCTTTTTCTTCATCCACCTTAATGTCATCTGCACGTACAACAAAGCCTAAAAACACAAGATTATCCGTGCAAAATGTGCATTTCTTCAAGTTGGCATACAAACTTTATTGTCTAAGCACGCCTAGAACCTTTCTAATGTGTTCAATATGATCATCTAAAGATTTGCTGTAAACTAAGATGTCATCAAAGTATACCACAACAAATTCACCTATGAATGCTCTAAGAACATGATTCATTAACCTCGTGAAAGTGCTAGGTGCACTTGTCAGCCCAAATGGCATCACTAACCACTCATACAACTCATGCTTAGTCTTAAATGCAGTTTTCCATTCATCCCCCTCTTTCATTCTAATTTGATGATAACCACTCTTCAAGTCTTAAGTTGTTGTCTCAAGTGTTTACAACATGAACTTAAATAGAAGGGACTTGGCCGAAAACCTAATAGGGAAAGAGAGAGAAGGTGGGCCATGTCTAATTCAACAATGGGCCTCTTGTAATTGTGTAGCTCAAATGCCTCATTAAAACCTTACTTGAAAAACCCATTAGGACAAAACCAAGTGAAGGAAAAAGAGTACAAATGGACACACACCCATTTGTTGAATGCAAGTCAAAACCATCGTGGTTTGACTTGGATAGTCTTCTTCATGATTCTCCATACATCTAAGAAGTCCTCCAATAGCTTGGTTGAAGAGTCTGGTCCATGCTCTTGTCATTGCTCCAGCCGGTACATGCTTGATCTCCTATTCCGTGAACTTCAAGTCTCTTCCAACTCCACTCGAGTCCATTGGTCGATTGTAGTCCAAGCCTTCTACATTCTCACTTGAGCTGGTCAAGATCACATCATGGAGCTAGCAATATAAAGGGAAAATTAAATGGTCTCAGATCATTAGTTTTGAAAGAATATAGCTCTGCATATTATGTTCACTGTTTTGCACATCAACTTCAACTAGTTGTCATGGCAGTTGTAAAAATGCATTTTGAAGTTGGAGAATTTTTTGACATGTGTATGTTTTGTTGAATGTGGTTAGAGCTTCTTGCAAACGAAAAGATATGATTCAGAAAACCTATCGACAAAAATTGGAAGAAGGGAGCAGCAATGGTGAGATTAAGACTGGAATTGAGTTAAATCAAAAATTATCCTTCAAAGACCTAGAAATACTCGTTGGACCGATAGATTCTTTTCATTAGTTTGATAAGCCAAAACTTGTGAGATTGTCTGAGATTTATCAACTTGAGATCTACCATGATAATGTACAAAAAGATGAGAGCTTTACAGATTTAAAGAATCTTGCTGATCTTGCTCATGTGATGATGGTGATAAAGAAACATTTATCATACCCTTTGGTGTATCGGCTTCTGAAGCTCTCTTTAATTCAATCTGTTTCAACCACGACCGTCAAAAGGTGTTTTTCTATGATAAATTTTGTGAAACGACCTTATGTAATCGTATTGGATATGCATTTTAAGCATTTTTGAATGCCCGTAGAATTCATCTTTAGCATTTGTATTGTGTTGACATTTTTATGGATTTAATAAAGTGTACAGTATTATTTTTATTTAAAATTTTGTAATGACCTCAATAGATTAATTTTTTAGCTCTGCAACTAATAATTGCCATGTGTTATCTGCAAACAGAGTAGCCATTGATCCGGCTAAAACAGTTGTCATGACTCACTAACTTTCACCTCGTACATTCAAAGAATTTCGTGGATTCCTCGGTCTTATAGGAGATTATTAATAATTTGTTAAAAAAATATGACACCTCGACCTTTGACAAAATTATAAAAAAGAATAACTTTGAATGGTCCAACCAAGCATAATCTGCCTTTGAAAAAATAAAATTAGTAATGACATCCGCTCTGATTCTGGCTTTGTCGGATTTTTCTTCATTGTTTATCATCGAGTCATATGCTTTCGGGTTCGGTTAGGTGGAGTCCTTTCTCAACATTGTGGTCCAATAGCATTTTTCAGCCATGGTCTCAATGCTAGTGAACAGTTAAAACCTATTTACAACCGAGAGTTAATGACTTTTGTCCTCGCCATTGAGAAATGGAAACATTAACTTTTAGGAAAAAAAAAGTTTGAAGTTTGGAAAGATCAATAGAGTCTTAAATATCTACTTGAGCAGCGGGAAGTCTCCATGGAATATCAAGGTTGACTGGTGAAACTCCTAGACTATGATTATGACATTTATTACTGATATGTCTGCATTTTAGCTAGGTTTAGGAATCATTTGTTACCACTTCTGCATAGTTTCATCACTTGTGTGCATCATTTAGAGTCTTTTTTTTATCTATTTTGCACACTTAGGAGTTTTTGCATTAGCTTTGCATACACTCTGCATTTGGAGTTGTTATTAGGTACTTTAAGAAGCTTTGAGGACCAATTTGGACAAGGATGAGAACACTAAGACCGTGCTTGGAAGGAATGGACTAAAACTGCCAAAATATACCAAAACAACCAGAATGAATCAAAACTGCCATAATGCATGATACGAAAAGAAAAGAGGAAAATGAAGACTCGGGATACACATTTCAACCACACAACTCGACTGCACCATCGAGTTGTGCATAAAGGAGTTGTCTTGGAGAATCGGTCCAACTCAAGTAATCAACTCGACGGGCACCTCGAATGCAGAGATTCACATTCCTAGCCTAATGGATTAGATGTCTAGGGTGTTTATTGGCTTAAATCGGTTGAATCTTAATGTATGCATTGTTATAATTCTCTAATGGGAGTTAGGTCTGAAGTAGTTTTGTTTCAAATCATTAATCATGGGAGTGGATTTGATTGTTTTAGAACCTATTGTCTAGAGATCACCAATGTATGAGTTTTGTTAAGCATTTATAGTAGATCTAGGTGAACCACTAATCTATTATTCCCGTCCTTAGGATCCCTTCTTATTATCTTGATTTCTTTGCTTAATCTGCTCACTTGTTATCTGTTTATTGATATATGTTTGTTTCAGCTTTAATCTTTAGCTTTATCTTTGGCATTTCATTTAAGTCACTTAATTAGGTTGCTAGTATATGCTTTGCTTAAATTGAGTTTGATTTGTTGCATTTTGAGTGTTTGAAACTGCACCTGACTGGATCGAATACCTATTGCACTACATCGACATGATAGTTCAGTAGGATAATTGATCAGTAAAATCTTACTATCGGTAACACACCTAAACCTGAGAATCGCGCTGTAAATGGATTATCTCAGATTATTTATGGGTCCCTCGTTGTCGAGTTTCAATTGTGGCTTCTCGCCATGACATTTCCGGCACCACTCCAGTTGCAAGATTTGCTAAGAGAGATTTCTTTAGATTCTTCAATACATAATAAAATCCAGAGCATTGAGCAATGTTTAGATACTGATAAACATTTAATTGTGGTACATGATAAACAATACTGACAAGGCAAGCTGGTTATACCTTTATCGTCATCTTAAATTCCTTTTCTCCTTCGTGAAGGCCATGATAGTAAGATTGGCGGACTTGATGGGGTCTTAAAGATTTACAAATGAATAAACGCTACTTGTTTTTGGTACAATATGCACATGAACATTGAAAAAGACATTTGTGAATGTCACATATCTTAGGTTAACAAGTATTTCATTCAGTCCCCATCTAGCTTACTTCAGCCTCTACCTATTCCATCAGAAATATGGAAAGATATTTATGTGGATTTCATCGAAGGAATACCCAAATCAGATGGCAATAATGTGATTTTTGTTGTGGAGGACCGCTTGAGTAAATATGGCCACTTCATTGGTTTAAAACATATGTTTACTGCCGTGGAGGTTACTCGTTCATTTGTAAGTGAAGTTATTTGATTACATGGTTATTTTTCTTTGATAGTATATGATCGATATCACATATTTTTGAGTCACTTTTGGTCATAATGTTTTAAGCTTGCAGGTGATGAATCGATATTTGAAAACATACCTCCAATGCTTCGTTTCTCAAACTCCTAAGAAGTGGTTTCACTTTTTTTTCTTGGGATGAGTACTCGTACAACACTTCTATTTACACAGCCATTAAAACTACACCTTTTGAAATAGGTTATGATCGATCTCCACCTCCTCTACGGTTTGAACATGGTTTACCACTACATTTTCAAATAATAAAAAATCTGAGTTAATGTAATTTAAACCATCTTCGTAAGAGTCCTTCCAATTTGGTGATGATATATGTATTTTAGGGATGATATTCTATTTCTGATAAATTTAAGCAAGAACAGAGGTTTTGATGCTCATGAAAGGTTAAAGAGAACATGTAGCAGATATTAGAGATTATATTCGTTTTTTTGTCTTAATTAGGATTTTAAACTTTGATATAGATTTCTTTGTAAATTACTTGAAAAATAACTTCCAAAAATTATTAATAAAAATAATTGATAATTAAAATTTAGAATATACGATAATTATACTCATAGATATATTTGAGATTCAAAATCGATCGAATCAAATTATCAAACATATAAATTTATTAAATGATCAGACGCATGTGAAATCGATTTATAGTGCACTTATATTGTACATATTGAAATTTCTTATAATAAGCGTATAATAATTCATATGCAGGATGTTTCTGATCATAATTTTAATGTTAATTTATTTTTATTATGAATATCAATTCACTGAATGTCTAAATTTAAATAAATCTGACAAAACTATGTAACTGTGAAAGAAAACAACATAAATAAAATATTTTGCTCATTAAATTGCAGAAAAACAATTCTAAAACGGTAAAATGATCAAATAAATAAGAAGTTTACATAATTTTTTCAAATAAAATACAAACTTTTCCCTTTTCCAAATTAAATACAAAGTTATGTTGACTTAACCGTTGTAAACCAAAATTAGTCAATTTTGACATTTATTTAATAACACTAAACTCCGTTTAATAACACTAACCTCCGTTAATTCTTCCAAATTCATTTAACAAAATCCCTAAAATTTGACATAATCAATTTCTTCTCCTATCATGACATTGCCCTCTTTTCCACTTATTTTCTCCATCGATTCTTTTTTTCTCCGTAAAAATCTCGGAGAATTGTGATAACATAATTCACAACGAGAATTGTGTTTATTGTAACGTAAATCATAACGAGAATTGTGTTTATTGTAACGTAATAGGTTTTGCCTCTCCGATCATGATCAAATGGTAGATTATGTCTCCTCCGATCATATGGTAGGTTTTGCCTCCTTAAACGGCTAATGATCACATGGTAGATTATGTCTCCTCAGATCACCGTAATTATAAATCTCCAGATAACATTTATGAAAACGTTCTAAAGGAACGATGAAATAAATTTTGTCCATATGACAAAATATTTTAAATTATTATTTAATTTTTATTCTATGCTATTTATATTTATATTTTGTATAATGCATTTTAAATTAAACTCATCATATATTATGCAGTTATTATGTCAAATTTAACGAAACTCGAGATCACTGCCCTTGATATATCTGAAAATAATTATATGTGATGGTCAGTCGCAATAAAGATGCATTCAAAGAAAATAAACTCCTTGATACCATCGATAAGTCGAAAATGACTTAATATGAGAAAATGAAAAATGTCATAATATTTTTATTCCACCATATCCATGATTGTTTAAGAGATAAATATATAACAAACAAAGATCTTGCAGATCTTTGGCAATCACACAAAATAAATTGTGATGATAAACCATCAATCTTGTCCTACTGGATCGACTTCATTCCCAGAAGTGAATGTTGCACCATTAAAGTATAATGATCAGTATGGATATAGACGCGGTCAAGGTAATGACCGTAGTCATGAATGATAAGGATATGGACATGGATATGGATGTGAAAAAATAAGAAAGTTCCATCCCAATTATTCATATTCTGAAGGGAATAATAAAAGGTCCAAAAAGAAATAAAGTTGGTAATAAGCAATGTGAGAATAGTTGCTACAGATGCGGCATGAAAAGACATTGGTCGCGTACCTGTCGTACGCCAAAAGTTTTTTTGGCCGATATGTGTTATAAATCACAAAACAAAAATAAAGTGAAATCAACTTCATTTATGGCAAAGTCTGACCTTCTTTGATGGTATAAATATTGATTCAAATCTCGATGTAGTCGATTTTGTTGTTGACCCTAAAGATATCAACGAAAAATTAAAACAATTAAAATCTTCCTCAAGAAGATAATATGACATGATAAAGTTGTTGAAACTTAAAAACAGGGATGGAGATATGTCTGACAGACAATGCTAATATGCACATAAATACTTAAAGATAAAAAGTATTTATCCTCCCTTAAAATAAAAAATTTAGCTGGAAGCGTGAATACTATATCTATTAATGCAAAAAAAAAAATTATTATGGGCTCTGGAAGGGCCAATTTTTCAATGCCAGGGGGAACAAAGTTTGATATAAATGATACATTATATTCTCCCAAATCTTACAAAAACTTGTTAAGTTTCAGAGATATTCGTAGAAATTGATATCATATAGAAACTATAAGTAATAATGGCATTAAGTATCTTTGCACATTAGTCATTTCGGAGAGAAAAAGCATATTGGAAGTGCTCTCAGCTTTATCCTCCAGAATATATTCCACAAAAATAAATATGACTGAATCATATATTACTGTAAACCAGAAGTTTACATGTACGTTCAAAATCTGGCATGAACGTTTATGGCATCTTGGTTCAGTCATGATGCAGAAAATTATGGAAAATTCAAATGGTCATCCATTGAAAGACCAAAAGATTCTTCAATGGAGAGAATTTCCATGTAATGCTTTGTTCTCTTGGAAAACTAATAACTCGGTCATCACCAGCTAAAGTTGGGAATGAATCTCCAGTATTCTTAGAAAGAATACATGGTGATATATGTGGGCCTATTCACCCACAATACGGGCCGTTTCGATACTGTATGGTATTGACTAATGCATCTAGCAGATGGTCACATGTGTGTCTATTGACTACACAAAATACAGTTTTCGCAAGATTCATTGCCCAAATAATCAAGTTGAGAGTACAATTTCCTGATTATATAATAAAGAAAGTAAGGCTTGATAACGCTGATGAATTCGCTTCACAAGTCTTCAATGATTATTGTATGTCATTAGGAATTGATGTTGAACATCTGGTCCCACATGTTCACACACAAAATGGCATGGCTGAGTCTTTGATTAAACGACTGCAAATTATTGCTAGACCGTTAATAATGAGAACAAAGCTCCCAGTTTCTATATGGGTCATGCAATTTTGTATGCAACAACACTAATTCTAATATAACAAGTGCATATCATATATACTCCCCATTATAATTAGCATCTGGCCTGGAGTCAGATTTATCTCATCTCCGTATTTTTGGGTGTACGATTTATGTCCCTATATCCCCACCTCAAATAAAAAAGGGACCATAAAGGAGATTGAGAATATATTAGGTATACATCACCAAGTATAATTCGGTATCTTGAACCATAAACTGGTGATATATTTACGACACGTTTTTGCCGATTGTCATTTTAATGAAGATGAATTTCTAGAGTTAAGGGGAGGAACTAAGAAAGCTTCAAAAGATATTAAATGGTGCACATCGTCGTTATTGCACCTTAATCCCCCTAGAAATGCATCTAATGAATGTTGTGACAAAATATCTATATGGATCACTTGATAATGATATATACATGAAAATCCGAGAAGGATTGAAAAGGCATGAAGCATTGAGCTCAAAATCTAAAGAAATATGTGTGATCAAATTATAGTGATCACTTTACGGATTAAAACAATCTGAACACATGTGGTATAATCGCTTAAGCGAATATTTATTAAGTAAAAGAATTTATGAAGACTCCAAAACATATACTTTCAAGTATATTGTACTCAGTCTGATCAACTGAGAATGTAAATTCCAAAGGGAATAAATAATTCTGAAAAGATTGATATTTGAAAATATCATAAAAAAATTATTCGGGTACGCATCATACTTATATAGATGCAGTTGAATCACAGTTTGTAATCAAAGAAAATCTTGAAGATTTCATTTGTGACATGATTGCCTTAGACACTCAGGCATCACCAGAAAACTCACATGATCTTTCATTGAAAATCTATAAGATTAAAAATGACATGTGTTGTATGTTCTAATAAAGGTCATACCCAACCAAAATTTGATAAAGAATCACCAAAGTCCTTTGAATAAATTCAAAGTGATATTATGGATTTATATATCCACCATGTGGACCATACTGCAGATGGTCGCATGTTTGCAAGATTTTTAACTCATATAATCAAGAGATGAGTTATCTGTTTATCTCATTTAAAGAGTTAGATGAGACGACATTGGTGAATTCATATCCCAAACATTCAATGACGATTGAATGGTAATGGGAATTAACGTTGAGTATTATATAGCTCACAAAATGGTTTGGTTAAAATGCATAATATACCCAAAATAGAATGCATTTTGGAAGAACACAAGATGTTTAATTTTTCAGCATTCAAGAGGGAGTCTATGTTGTTGTACTCTTTTTTTCCCTTCCTTTGGTTTTTCCCATAGGGTTTTTCCAAAAAAGGTTTTTAACGAGGCAACACAAGACAACAAGAGACATTAAAAAGATTATGTCCATAAGATTGAAATGTGCCCTCCACAAGATGTGTAAAGTGCAATCCCCATCATTCCAGGGAGAGTTTACATCGTTGTACTCTTTTTCCCTACCTTTGGTTTTTTCCACCGAGTTTTCCAAGAAAAGTTTTTAACGAGACAACGAAAGACAATCAAGATATTGGAATGAGATATATCCAATCAACAAACTATGCTGAAGAAAATAAATTCATATTGGAATGTGCCATCAACAAGATATGCAAGATGTGACCCTCATGATTCGAGGTGGAGCTTGCGTTGTTGCATTCTTTTTTCTCTTCCTATGGTTTTTTCCCACTGAATTTTCCAAGAAAATATTTTTAACGAAGCAACAAAAAGTCGATGAAGACATAACGCAAGTGACAGTGGTGTCCAAAGGGGAGTGTTATAATTGACGTGTGTCAATGATGAAGCAAACGTCTTCATTAGTCATTGACCACGTGTCAAGTTAATAAATATTATGTAGACCCCACTTTACTAATATATATAGGACGTTATGTAATAGTTAGAATTTATACAAAAATCGAATAAGAAAAAGTTTCTCTCTGATATCTCTCTAGAAATCATCTCTCTAAAATCTCTAGTGTCCCACCGGTCAAATCAAGTTTTTATACCAATTAAGTTATTATTATTTTAATTTCATAATAATATGCTATTTATTTTATTTTATTTTATTTTATGAGCAAATTTGCAAGACGCCGCCAACATTGAGTTTTCCTTTTGCATCCCTGTTATTACTTATTACGACCAAAGAAGAGTATATATAATGAGAAGAGTTCGGCCACACTTACTTAATAATAATAATGTTTTATAAAAAAATTCTCATTAAAAAATCCCATAGCCTCTCCTGGCACATTGATAATTTCATGTGTTCGTACGACAAAAGAAAGTTATCAAAACTTGATTACAAATGATGAAAGTGGACACATGTTGCGTGTGGCATACATATCTGTAACACAAAATATAATGTATAAAAGAAAACGACGATAGTGCGATCAGCTTCTGTGCCGTACATATCACTTAGCAATGTACAAGGTATAAGTATAAAATACACGATTCTCTCGTTCTTTATTTCCGACAAGTCATTCCATTATTTAAGTGTTGCAAGAGAGTATAAGAAAATTTTTGAACTGTTTTTTTTGCAGGTGATCCAGTTGACTTACCCCTAATCTAGCTTGTTATTAAGTGGTGAGTTCGAATCTCACTCTACTCAAGTTGGAACATTTAAATTATGGATCGGATCTTATCGATTCAATTGTTGATAAAAATAAATGTTTCTTCCTTCTTCACTAAAATTGATTATGGTAAAGTAAAGTTGACTTTGTAAGATATTAATAGATAGATCACACTAGACCTAACTAGATTAGTTTATCTTTTAGTGGTGTATATATTATAAATATTTGATGGGTGATAAGCGCTTTTAAATTCCAACGTTTTCATTTGGTTTGTGATTCCGTTGGAAACTTGAAAATATTTGTTTTATGAACGCGGGGCGAAAACATTATATTGACTCTCATGAATATGATTACACAAATATGTATATTTGTAAATGAGTTGTATCAACCTAATTATTCTAATAGAATCATATCAACATAAATACAAATCTTAATAATATATTCACAAAATATCCTTATTAACAATATGAATCTTTATCCTTCTATATAAACTAGTAAAAAGCTAAAACTTATGTCAAAAACAGAGGTTTGTGTAAAATGTTTCTTATTATTCACGAACAGAAGGTGTTGAAAGTGTTATGTCACAATCACAACAACAAACCCAACTTGTGTGGCCCGTGAAGCCCAAAACCAAATTTTCTCCACCGCTGCAATTACTTCTTTTGAAATTACGTCTTCTTATTCAATTCAACCCACAATCACAAGCCCCTATCCTTCTACATTGACTTTGTCCAATCGCTATGAATCATTATTGATTGAGAACGTTTCATAAGCTTGGTTTCTCTCTGTTTTCTCTGTTTGTGTTCTATATAAGGATATTGCTTGTAATCATAAACGATATCAAATAATATAATAAGTTTCAGTCAAAGTTCTTTCTCTTCTTTATTCTCATGGTATCAAAGCTCTCATAAACCCTAATCGGTGCTGTCATGGCTGAGAGAGTTGAACCTTATCCCTTTCCTTATGAGAACACGCTTTGTACATTTTAGTAGGCATTGACGCTCTATGTAATACCGAAGTAGTACCTTCAAGAATAGCATTGGAATAGAAGGACATCAAAAGTGTTATCAAAAACGCTGAAAAACCAAGGGTTGAAAATTGCTTACACAATAAAGTCAATGACAAATATGATTAGGAACAATTACACTATAATGATTAATGAGCTATAGAACTAACTACAGAGAATCAAACGTATATAAAGTAGCCACATCATAGACTTTTCATGGTATTGAGATGGCCATTAAAACACCAAGCTTCGTAATACATAAGTAATATATATCATAAACAATCAGAATATTCTATAGAAATCTCTATACCGAAAAACAGGAAACAAATCTAATAGGACACCAAAAATAACACCAAAACACCAAATTTGGTGTTTTTTGCTACAATGTCGCACCAAATTTGGATGGACACTATTCACTATACTAAAATTTAAAATATTAATATTTATTTGTTTTTCATTTATTAAATAATTTTAAATTACACCAAATTTGATTATTTCATTTATCAATATAATTAAAATGTTATATACATTTGTAACAAATATAAAATTTAAATTTAAATTAAATCAAACTTTAATTATAATTAATATGAAATTTTAAATGTAGTTATATCACAAACATTAATTGTAATTACCATGAAACATAAATGTTACTTATTTAAAATGGTAATTATATATATAAAAGCAAAGTGGTTTCTCCACAGCTTGACACATTAGTTTTTTGGTGTGTCCTAGTGCTGACAATTCAGCAAAATTTTGTTATCAATCAACCAATAAAATGCTGATATTAAAACGGGGCATCTGAAAAAACCTAACATGAATCGATTGGAAGGGATCAATGCCTCATATACTCCAACTTTGAGAACAAATGACTAAGCTACTGTCCTTGTGACTCATACCACTTATACTCCTTTCAATATTTTATACCACTTCTTACCCTTTCAATAAAGTAAAAGAAATAAAAATATTTTTAAAAATAGAATTTAACTCAACCGAGATTCGGTTGCATGTACAGAACCGATGAATAAAATTTGTACAAACCAACCAATTAAATTTGTACCAACCAATTAAATTTTGTATCAACCAATTTAATTTTGTACGGAACCGAAGAACAAAAGCTGAACGTGTCTTCGTTCGTTGCCTTCTTCGTTCTGCTAAAGCTTTTGGACAAAAACTTGGGAGAAAAGCTTGTCAAGCGAAGTGAGACGATACAAAGCAGAGGAGAAGAGTCGTGCATAAGGTAATCTAGGGTTTCGACTAAGAATGTTTCAGTTATAAAAGTTATTTGGTTTTGAACAAGTTAAACTTATGGAAGTAGCGTTGTGGAACAAGTTAAACGCATCTTTGAGATATGGTTTTGAGTTGTTTTGAGTCGTGAACTTATAAAAATTTACTTTGTTTTGTTTAGATTCAATGATTAAAACAGTCATTCATTTTGATGTTGGTAGGTTTTATGTTTTAACCGCAAATGGGTATAGATGGGATTCGAAAGATGCTCAATATTATGCAATAACAATCAAGACATTGTCTCTAGATGATATTACTCACTCAGTGTTAGAGGGAAGGATTCAGAAGAAGGTTGGTGTTGATAGTGGTGGAAATATTAAAATGAGTTACGTTCCGTTGTCGGTCCAAGCAACTAAACAATCGTATATTCTTGATGATGATGATGTCGAGAGTTACTTATGGAGCATGGACGAGGGAAAATTAAGAAGTATCTTGCATGTTGAAATAGAGAATTGCATCGAGTTAGGAAACTTGGTTCAAGATGCAAGAGATTGTAATGCAATAACTATACATGAAAAAGAGAATGAACTTGATGATCCGTCGGAGATGATAGGTGGTGTAGGCGTTGGCGAGATTATAAGTGGTGTAAGAGTTGACGAGAGTATAAGTGGTGTAGGAGTTGGCGAGATTGTAGGTGGTGGTGAGGAATTAGTAGTTATGAATGCAGATGTCGTGGATGATGGATATGGTGTGATTGAAGGTTTTGAACTGCCTAGTGATCATTTTGGAAAAGAACAAGACGAAGGAAATCAGTCTGTAGAGGATCGGGATGATGGTTTGGGTTTAGAATTAGGGCAAGAATTCGGGACCAAAGAACAATTGCGGGATTTAGTGTTTGTAGCATCTCATAAACTATGTTTTGACTATGATGTTGTGAACTCTGATAGTTGGAGATATATTGTGAGATGTCGCCAAAAACGTTGTAAGTGGTACTTACATGCAGCACGACAACAAGGAAGCGGAGGTACTTGGTCGGTTAGAGTGTACCGTAATATGCATTCTTGCTCTCGAGTTTTGGCGAGTACATCATATGTAAAAAGGAAAGGATCCGTAGATTTAGTTGCATCAGTCGTACAAGGTGATTATCCAGATCAATTAAATACTCCATCTGCTAAATCTTTTATAGGTGTTGTGCAAGGAAATGTCGGAGTTAAGGTGTCTTACAGAACTGCGTTGAGAGGAAAACATAAAGTTGTGTGGGCTGTGTGAGGTAGTCCAGAGGAAAGTTACAAGAGGTTGCCATCATACTTGTATGTTTTGGAGAAAACGAATATTGGTACGGTGACGAGATTGGTGGTAGATGATGAAAATCGTTTCAAGTACTTATTTATCACATTAGGAGCTTGTATTGAGGGGTTTAGGGCTATGAGGAAAGTGCTTAGTGTGGATGCAACTTTTCTTAGAAGTGGAAATGGCGGTGTTCTTATATTTGCCACGGCTCAAGATCCTAATCATCATCATTACCCGATTGCACTTTCTGTAGTTGATGGCGAGAAAGATGCTAGTTGGAGTTGGTTCTTCACTATGTTGAGAGGTGTTGTTCTGGATGATCCGGAATTGGTATTTCTAAGTTATCGGAATCTTAGCCTCATCAAGGCAATTAGTGAAGTGTACCCAAAAGCGTGGCATGGATATTGTATCTTTCACTTATCTCAAAATGTGAGAACAAAGGCTTCGAATATCCACAAAGATAATATTGCAAAGAGATTCAGGGAATTGGCGCAGATTTATACAGTTGCCGAGTTTCAGGTGGAGTATGCGGATTTTAGAAGTAGATATCCTAAAGTGGCAGAATATCTTGATAGTAGTGTGGATGTGTCAAAACAAGCTCGGTGTTACGTTCTTGGAGATAGGTACAATATAGGAACGACAAACAGTATTGAATCGTTGAATAGCGTTTTCAGGGAGGCGAGGGGGTACGCATTACTAGTCATGATTAATACAATTATTAAGAAAATTGGGGAGTGGTTCAACAACCATCGGAATGAAGCCGCTAAATTGATTGAACAGGATTTGGTTCCATTTGTGGAGAACGAATTGCATGTTAGATGTGTAGATGCGACACATTTGACGGTTCATGAGATCAATCCGTTCCGACGTGAGTATGTTGTTGTTGGACGAAGTGGGGAGTCTTATATGGTGGATTTGAGGAACTGAAGTTGTGCTTGCAAGCGTTTTGACATAGACAAGTACCCATGTGTCCATGCAGTAGCTGCTCTTTTCACGTACATGCGGAATCCAGGTAGGTTAGTTGATGTTCATCTTCATGAGTTTTGCTCTAAATATTATCTAATGGAGCAATGTGTGTTGGTGTATACGCGTACGTTATTTCCGGTCCCGCACATGTCTCAATGGCTTGGGATCCCGTATCATATTCAAGAACGAGAAGTCTTACCTCCACCATATGTCAAGAAGAAAGGACGACCACAAGAAAACCAGTATCCATCGGTTAGTGAGAGACGTCGAAAATCTAGTAACAAGACTAATCCCAGTTTGGACTTGGAAGAGTGTTTCAACTGTAGCACCCAAGGTTGAGTAATATTATCGTTTAAACTTTATTACTTGTGTTTTAAATTTTGTTGAACTAAGTTTTGTTGTTTAAACTATGTTGTTTGCGTCGGAAATATGGCCCATTTTGATTTTAATATTTGTCTATTTGTGGTCGGTCGTTCATTTTAATATTTGTGGCCGGAATTCATTATAATATTTGTGGGCCGTTGTCATTTTAATATATGTGGTCCGTTGTCATTTTAATATATGTGGCCCGTTTTCATTTTAATATATGTGGCATGTCAACACTTATTGGGCAATTCCTTTTCTTCATCTTCCTCAACGAAAATCAATTCCCAAATCACGCAGACACGAAGAAACGAGTATTTTCCACGGCGGCCATTGGAATTGAAGATGAGTAGCAATGAAACCGGAGCTTCAACTGCTTCATCTAGAGCTCGTCGACGGGGATTTGTCACCGGAATTCCAAAGAGATGTTCGTGTGGAGCAGTCATTGTGGGAAAAACATCAAGAACGGAGAATAACCCTTACCGTAGATACTATTGGTGTTCATTTGCTGCATCAAATAAGGTACATCATTTGGATTGTTGATTCATGGTTCAGTTTATTTGTTGATAATATGTGATTGTTGGTTTATTTGAAGCTCACCAATGACAACCATACTTTCAAATGGATTGATGAGGCTTTGATTGATGAAATTGAAAGCTTGAATGGTTTAATTGATGGAGTTGACAAAGAGATCTATGCGATCAAGCGTGAACAAGCTACGTTGCTCGAGAAGGTTGAGAAGGAGATGACAGAGAAGATTGAGGAGGAAATGACAGAGAAAATTGATGAAATGATTATGGAGGCCAAAAGAGAAAATTGATGAAATGATTATGGAGGCCGAAAGGTTGTATCATCGTTGTTGTTTTTGTGAAGTTAGTGTAATATCCTAACGAAATTGTAATCCTAATCTGGGCTAATCTCCCCAAATCTAACTCCTCGGTTTAAGTTAAATCTATGACATTGGAATACACGCTCTAACTCCTTTCTTCGGGTCTTTATGTCATCTTCCCGGATCTGTTTGAAGCTCAATTTTTTCTTCTCTTCTACCACTCGCTTTGTCCAACCATCAACGACCGGGTTAGCCACATCATCTTCTTCTCCAATCCCACTGATCAAATCCTCTCATTCGACATGGTCTCCACTTCGACTTGCATATTCTTGGGCAGTAATTGCGTGCGTCTTTAACCTCTTCCCAGAAGCCCTTAAATAACTTCGGGATTGCTTCAAATGCTAGAATCTACTCAAACAAAACAACTTTATTAGGAGAGATAACTACCAAAACAAACAAATGCACACATATAAGAGCATTTCATACCTCTAATGGCACAACAAAGCTCGGAAAATTAATATTCGGGTTGGCCACACCTAACTTAAAGAGATCAAATATTCGCTGAATCTCTTTCAAGTTGTCAAAGAAAGAGTATCTCCCCCACGGGAATGCCACACAATCCTCAAGATTGTAGACAATTCGCATTAGAAAGTTGTCAACTGAAGTTGCTTGTGGACCTCTCTTTCCATTTTCCTTGATAACAGAAGACAAGAAATACAATGCAGCTATCTTCAACTTATCCCTTGAAAAGGTCCTCATCAACATAAACTTCTTCTCCACAGTTTCTTGTGTCACTTTCGCCTTCTTGAAATGTTTCTCCACAAATTTGAGACTCCCCATCTCTTTATAATTCTTCGAATACTCATGGCAACTTAAACTTGATAGCAAGGCATGCTCTTTAAGTGAGTACCTGACAGGTACACCATTGACTACAAACCACAATTCCTTTCTTTTCTCTACATGAGCCATGCGCACCAACAACATTCACATTCCCATGGTCTTGTGACATTCATCACGTGCCATATGGAAAAAATGACCAAACTGCGAATGGTCGTAGAACCATTGCCTCTCAGAAGCATCTAGCATTTTCTCTATATTCTCCACAATTTGTGCAACATAGCACCTAATTGCTATTTTTATCGTCTTCGAGTACTCGCTTGTCGGTACAACCATATCCAGAGGTGGGATAACTTATGTGCCTCCATCATCACCATCATACAGTACATGTACATAATAAACATAAAACAATTGAACTCTAAACAATTTACTACTAAACAAATGTAACAACAAAACAAAATCCTACATTAAACAATGAAACATTGAATCCAAAGTACCAATAAACTTAGCAACAATAAACAATGATTTCGGATTGCTTAGCCAAATCACCACTCCACTTTACCACATAAACCAACACTCACAGAAACGATACCTATAACTCATCACCTCACATCTCTAAATCATAGAAGAAAACATTAAGATTACGAAAACCAAATCAACAATCACGTGCCTATAATCCAACATAACTTAACCAAATCCAAACCACAAAACTTAACCGCATAATCAAACAATTCATACAGTATAACCACAGAACTTAACCGCATAATCCTTTCAAATAACCATGGCCACAGAGTATGAAAACCAAACAGTTCATACAGTATAACAAGTCAAACTACTCCAACAGTTTTCCAGAAATTACCTTTTCAGAAGATTCTTCTGACTCGTCTTCGGACTCACTACCCGTATCCTCATCTTCTGTGCTTATTTCCGCTACCAAATTCTCCTCTTCTTCTACAGTTTTCGGCTGTTCCACCGGTGTTTCGGAGAGGCCATCCACCAGAATTTCAGACTCCGAACTTTCCATGGCAGGTTCCCCCATATCTTCTACTGGCTCTTCTACCGGCTCTTCCACAAAATCTTCCACCAGCTCTTCTACACACCGTCGGACCCCAAAGGGAAAAAACCAACCCGGCGTCGCCTCCATTTCTTCTATTTCGAGCCGCATTCTTTGTTCGAACCATTATCGATGGATATTACCAATAAAGAAGACAAGAGGAAAGACTTTCTATTAAATTGCAAGTGTGAGAAACGAAGTTTGGAAGTTTTCGTTACACAGAGATGAAGATGAAAATATGATGAAAGTGAATGCGAATTTACGGTAAATTTGGGGCAACATTTTAGTGGGTCGTTACTTATGGCCCGGTTTATCAATATTTCCGGTTTAATTGGATTGAACCAAACAATCTTCAATTATATCCAGTTTTCTAGGGGAGATCCGATTCTATTTACGGGACCTTGTGGCGGTTACTACATGTTCGAATCCAATAAATATTTTCAACTATCGAGGACAACACTGTATTTTACTTATTTTTCTTTAACAGTTTAATTAAATTAAATCAGCGAAATAAGAGGAAATTAGACGAGAGTTTAGGAGTCACTTTCTCCTTTGAAGAAGAGCATCTGAGTCATTGGCCCGATTGGAAGAAGCTAGACGATAGGCTTTCCTTTTACTTTTCTGAATGTTGTATTGATGATTGAATTTCCAAACTTGTTGTTGTCAAATTCTTAGCAACCCGCTGCTTTGAATTCGCCAGTCAGATGAACAGATATATTAGCCGTCGGATATGACCGGGTCATGGTCGACGATGCTCCCTGAATTGTTAGGCGAGAGCATACGTCGTGTGGAGGAGACTGAGGACCGCTGTCAACGTCGACATGTAGTCACTTGCGCTTGCGTTTCGAAGAAGTGGAGAGAAATTACACAACATTTTGCTAGATCTCCTCATAACTCCGGCAAAATTACTTTCCCTTCTTGCCTTAAATTGGTATAGTTTTTAAAATCTCGTGCTCACCTTTCCAATTTCCCATTTTATTGATTCTGATTTTTTTAGACTCCTTTGATTTCGAGAAATTGGATTCTGTACTCTCTGATTAGAAATACATTTAGGTGAACATGCAAATTTACATTACAAGCACATTTGAATTACCCGAAGCTCTAAATGTTAAATTCGGTGCACTATCGATGCAACAACTTCGACATTGATGAGTACTCTTAGCGAGGGAAACTTCGAGTTATTTGATAATGTTTGTGGAAAGAAGTCATTATATGAAGATAGTCTATCAATTTGATCTCTTTGATCATCATGTTTGATATCAGTTGCTACTGTAATTGAAAGCTCTAGACGCGAACCTATTCCCAGTTTGTTTGTTCTTCTTGATTGTTTTTGTTCTTGGTTTATCTTTACATTATCAACGATGTTATTTTGTTTGCAACTGAGATTTCTTAGTTTCTTCTGAGACGCAGCCAGGTCCCTGAGAATTTTCCAAACAGTGCCTGATAAAAAGGAACAAAAAAACATCAACCTTTTACTTGTATCTCGCTCTAACACCATGTAAGTAATCGATTTTTTTTAACTATTCCTTGGTTTCATTCTTATTGTTTGAAACTTGAGATGATAGATTCAGTCAGAATTGGAAAAGTATGGCTTTAAAGTTTCGGTTGGCTTTTAAGTTTGAAAACGATTGATTCATCTTCAAAGGTTTGCTCTTCACAATATCTACACTCTCAATTTTGTTTCCACTACTTGCTTTTCGATTTTTGATAATGAGTTCACTTTGGATATGAGTTTGTCTTTTTTTTCTAAACTCTTCTGTCTTGAATTTTAATAATTCTAGATATAGTCTCTGTTCTTAAGTACTGTTGTATTTAATTTCTTTTGTTCTCTAAAGCTATCAAGCCATTACATTTCAGGAATACCATAAAGAATCCGCGATTCCACCATGACCGTTTATGTTTGTAGCTTTAGTAAACTGGAAACTTGTTTCTATCTTGCATATGCCTACTTAGGAATCTAGAATTTGGTTGACTTGGCTAGATGCGAATTGCTAAAACTGGTGATGGCAGAGTACGTCTGACCAAAGGGAAGTCCATTAGTAAGAGCTTAATAATTTTTGGTAATGTCATTAACAAACTAAGTCACAGACTCACAGTTCAAAGCTAAGGTACTTTCTTACACTTTATTTGACTTTAGCATAACAAAATACAACACACCTTGATCATTTGTTACATTCCTGATTGTAGGGCACATATTCCGTACAGAAATAGTAAGCTGACTCCAATTATTCAGCCTGTGCTCGGTGGTAATTCGAAGACTTGCATTATATGCTTTATCGCACCAAAAGAGGTAAGTTAAGATACTTTGCAGTCAAATATTATTGACTTATCTTTTACTAACCGCAAGACTAGGCAGTTTACTTATCAAAGATATATGATAATGTGGGTAGCATTACACTGAGGAATGAAAAGGAACTCTCCAATTTCCAAGCAGACCCAAGCGCATCACCAACTGTGCACAAGTGAATGAGCTATGCATGTGAATTTCAAGCATTTTAAACTCACGTAGAAGATGTCTATTACTCTGATTTGTATATCTTATTGCTCTATGTTATTCCTTCTCCACAAATAAAATCGTCCGCTACATATGTCCTATTGACTCTTGTTTTTTTTCTCCTTCCTCGAAATATTCTGACAGTTTTTAATTGCTTCAGATCTTCACTGATGTTGTTTTATTGAAGCGCCACAAGTTAGAGATAGAAGAGTTACGTGTGAAGCTTCAAGTATAGTCAAAATTTTAATTCACGTACATCTTGTAAAGGGGGACAATCTCAATAATGGAAATGTTTATAGAGATGTCATGCCAAAGTATTGGCATAAGAGATCTTAAAGTTAAGCACTTAACCATAGTTTGAGTCTCTTTTCTCTGCAGTTATTGTGAATGCTTTGTTGTTGGGGTTTTACTGCAGAGCCATGTTCACGTGTAGACTGCTTTAATTAACCTATCCATAGAGACACTGTTAGACCGCATTAATTAACCTATCCATGGAGACACTGTTAGACTATGAGAGGTTGATCTCTCTCCTTCTCACACTCCAGCTTAAACTCTTTATCACAAAATCAATCAAATTATTTCTTTAATACATGATGTTTGCTTTTAACACACAAATAAAATGAACAAATGCAAACAATGGTTAGTATAAGTATTTGAGGTTCGAATCCAAAAGAAACCTAGAACTAACACATTAAGATAATTCAAATCAAATTCAAGCTAAAGCAAATAGATTTTTGGGAATTTGAAACTAAGCTACCAACCTACCAAAAGAACCAAACTAAACAAAACAAATATCAAACAAACAAAAACTAAACCAAATTCAAATTCAACAAAACACTTAACCAAAAACATAACAAAAATAGAAACTAATACAATCGATTAAAGGCAATGGGCTTTAAGCAAGGCAATTGATTCGAAGGAAAGACAACTAGCTAATGATGCATAATGAAACAATCAAACTCATCCTAGGACATGAATCACTCAAATTGATCAACCCACTTCCACGGCATTGATCTCTAATTCAATAAATCAATTAGCTAAACTTCCATTTGCTAACTCATAAATCAAATAGCATTAAGAACAAGCTCACTAAGTCCACTAATCACCCTAACTTCATTTTCCAATGGCTAGGGAAAAAAGCTCATAAAAAGGTCTTTAGGGAATTTCATCAAACACCTTCCGTGCAATAAAACTCTTAGCATCTAGATTTCAAATGGCCAAGTTGAAACTAGCTTTAAGAGCATCATATATGAAGGAATCTAACAACCTAAGCATCAAAAGCTAATCATCTAACCCTAGAATCTACCAAGCCTTCAAACCCATTTGGAAACTACTCACTCATAGCAAACAAGAAACTCGAAGCAAAGCAATAATAGATAGACATAATAGAAAGAGATGAGAAAGGATAAAAGAGCTTCAATAGATTAAAGAGAATGATCCAATGATGATCATCAAAAAGGGTTTCCCTCACTCACTCTCTAAAGGTCTCTAAAAGTGGCTACCCAAAAGAAAGCTTGATTCCTAAAACCCTTAAACAATAGGGTTTTTAATGTCTGAAAACGGAACCGGGTCGAACCGTGACAAACCGGGTTGGACCAAATGAAAATAAGTGTATGTCATGAAATTTTGATCACTATTTCGACCAAGAGGTCGAAATCTTCAGGTCTTGAGTCTTCTGGTCAAATATGTCTACCCCTATTTCGACCAAGGGGTCGAAATCTTCAGTTCTGAAACTCGTCAATCATTCTGTCCAATTATTTTGATCCCTATTTTGACCAGGGGGTCGAAATTCTTCTTCTGAGGCTTCTTCTCATTGATTTGGTGCATCTTCACTCCAATGATTCAATCTCCAACTCTCCAATCTCCAAATATAAGCTCCAATCCACCTAAAAACACACAGGAATGAAAAAATATGCAACTCTATCTTCCTAACACACTAAAATGCAAAAGAAATAAAAAAACTATGCTAAAGTGAATGCATGAACTCTCTAAGTGATGAAATTAAACCAAAATATGCATGAAAAAATAGTGAATATGGATGCATATCAACTCCCCCGGATTTGTCATTTGTTTGTCCTCAAGCAAACAACCGACAATCCCGAAGAGAGGTTTGAAAGTGGGAACTCATAGCCAAGCAAGTTGATATATAAAATTAAGCTCAATGTCCAAGTTGATAATTCTAAGGTGCAATGTGAGAAACTCCACTTAAAAATCTTAGCCATACTCTTTACAACTCAACTCTATTTCAGCCTCAACCTAGACATGCATTCAAATCAACCATTCATTTTAACATTCATTAAGCACAAACCATGAATCAAGTTATACACATTCAATGTACTCATTTGGCCAAGGGTAAGGTCTAAGATATAAAAATGATCTCTTTCTATACATTACTAAGATTGTTCAACACAAGGATCACTCAAATAATAGAATGAGCTTTAGAAGAATGTTAAAGGTAAGAGCCAATAGATGCATACAAGAATAGAGTCTCATATACCCAAGCACCTACTATCGAACTCTAACCCAAGCTATATCTAATCCCAAAATATGATCCTATTTTCTACCCTTTCTCTTGAGGCTTATTTCTTTTGCCTTAAAATCTTTAGATCAACTTCATAGCTTCAATACTTCATTCTTGTTCTAAGGAGAGGGGTTATAAATCTTGATGGCTTCTAGCGGGTTTGGTCTTTCTTAACACTATGGTTCTACTTTCTTTTCATTTTATTCTTCTATCTTTTATTCATTTATTTCCTTGAACCATTTTAACTTTTCATTCACTCAAAAACCCTTTACTAGACCATCACCTTTTCCTTTTATTGCACCCTTTCTCTCCTAAGAATTTCTTTGAACAATCCTTCTTCTTTTCAATATTTTTCCCAACCATTTTCCAAAGTAAACTCATACCCAAAATCGATTTCCCACCTAGTCCTATTTGATTCAAAAAGTGTGAACCAAAACTACATGAGAAACTATCCTTGTCGGCTCTTACCTAACACGTTCTACCAAACTCAATCTGAAATGGGGCTCACACACACAAATACCACATAAGGCTTGAAAGAAGGCTAGGCTAAAGGTACAAAATATACTTGGATTAGCAAGAGTGATACAATGGAAAAAGAAAATCCAAGAATGTGTATTCTATCCATGAGTTCAAATTCAATGCATAAACATGATAATTGTGAGTCAAGATTAGGTTATAATAAGCAAGGAATGGCATCAAATCACAACATGCTTCAACCAAGGCAAGAATATCAAATTTAGCGTTCAAAGCATAGATCGATCTTATGTTTCAAACAAGCTCGGTATGCAACAAACAACTAACAACTTGGGCATTGAACTTAACCAAATGGATCAACAAGCTATAGAAGGCAATCTCATCATTGTTCCCAATGCAATGCAATCCTAAATGCTCTAGACCATTCTACAATGCAAATGCAATACTAAATGCTTGTTTTTGTGTTTTAATGAATTTTTTTGGTTTTTTTTAATAGTTTTTTATATGATGCAAAGACTCAAAAGAAAAAAACAAAACAACTCAAATAACCGTTAGTGACCGGTCCCCTCCTCCGGACTTACTTCTCACCGTCTCGGTGAGAAAGCAAAACCAAGAAAGAAGACCCTAACAAACAAAGCAAACTAAAAAGAAAAAGAAAAACCGAAAACTATGTACAAAGTGGTGGAATTAGTACCTTATCAAGTGGAGGTATCCCCTTGGTTCGGGGCATCATCCAAATCATGATCTGCATCCTCATCATCACCCTCTCCATTGCCCTCTTCGGGTCCATCATCCTCATCATCACCATCCTCGGATCCGGCATCCTCATCATTGTTACCATCCTCCTCCATCTCGGACTCCCCGCTAGAAATGAAACCCAACATCTCATGTAGCTTACGTGTCAACCAATCAATATGCTTCTTGGCTGTCCGGTTGATCTTTTGTAGAACTTCATAGGCTTCAATGGCTGTCTTTTCCGTAAGTGTTATGTGCTTAAGCCTCATGTTGGGAAGCTCCCATGTATCCGGGTCATAGGCGGGCTTAGGAACCGCTACCATAGAATCGGTGGGTGGAGGGCCATAAGGAACACCTAGATGTTCAAAGAGGATGTTGTTGCGGTAAAGAAAGGATGTCTTTTCAGGCTTAGGAAGTACCATGCAAACATTCTGTTTGGAGCGCTCTAGATAGATATATGTAAGATCATGAGCTGACTTCGAGAGAATCCCACAGTTCATCAAATATTGCTTATCGAGGGAGTTGGCGCGTTGGTCAGCTTCATAAGAATCTAAAGGAATGTCGACATGCGCAAAGAGTGGAGTAAACAAACTAGCGATGTAGCAATGAACATCTCCACCACGTCGAGCACTCTCACGAAAATGAGCGAACTCTCTAGCAAGTAAACAACCAAGGTTAGTCTCATCTTACAAATGATCATGAAGTCCCAAATCGTGTTGCTCCTTTAACCCTTGGAAAAGCATGCATAACTCGGGTTGGTTTAGTCCTCTGGTCTCCTTCCTTGCAAAGAACGTGTTGGTGACGAACTTTGCTACAATGCGGATTGCGGGGTGTCGGATAAGGCGCATCTTGGGACACCCGGTGGCTGGACCATGCGCAATCAACCCCCAAAACTCATTGGCGTTGCAGAAACAGTTGAACTTGGGGCTTTTGTAGTGCCAAGAAAACCCATAGACTTCACAAAACTCGGGAATTGGAATGGTGAAGCTGGTTTTGTTGACTTTGAAGTTCAACTTGCCCTCATCCGAGTATTGGGCATGGTTTTTATACACAAGCTCCACGGTAGCAAAGAACTCCCGTGATGGATCTGCATAGAGGAGACATTGCAATTTTCCAAACTCTTCAAGGTCCATGCACTTGGCCATTTCTTGAACATCCTCATAAATTCTCAATTCCATGAGAATTGTGGCATCTAGGAACCGAGTGGGGTGGAAAGTCACGGCTTGCATCCGTTTAAGATCATCTTTCTCCTCCTTCGTCAAAGAAGCTTTCCCTTCCGTGGTGTTGGCTTTTTCGTCTTAGATGTGGCACTCTCACTCATCGGTCGCTTCCCGACTCTCTTAGAAGTCTTACTTGGTGCTTTTTCCTTCCCTTTGGAGAGACCCATAGTCAAACCTCGAGTTTTTGGTGGCATAGTACCTACAAACCATCAAAAGAACAAAGTAATGCCATGGAAAAAGGAATTGAATTGCATTATATCAAGATCAATAGCAAAGCATCAATCCAATCTCAAGACCATCATTATTGTAAGCACAATGCATCACACAAACTCAAGCAAATCAATTCTCCAAATATTTTCCAAAAATCTTCTAAGTGTGGACAAGAAAGATTCTAGGTTTTGAGAAATCTTGAGAGGGCATGGAGAATTGTTCAATACGGTGAACTAAGAGTACAAAATCTTCACTACGAACATGAGACACAAGTCAAAAGCTCAATCAAACCACAATTTTCCAAAAAAAATTCTCCAAATTCGTCACTATTCACCTCTTCCTACCAATCTTCACAAAATTTCAAAAATCTCCCAAAATTCTTGCAGTTTCATGTCTAAATCAAGTAACTCAAACATAATCTACTCCAAATCAACCTAAATCATTCAAAGAAATCCCCTGATTTCGAATTTATTGAAATTTCACTTTTTGAAGCTTTGTACTTCCATAACAATGGAGATGAGAAATCATACCTTTTGGGTTTTGAAGAAGAAGACTATGATGAATATGAAGGCTTAAAGTCAACAAGAGATTAGAAGAGAAAGCTTAAGCTCAAAGATTGGGCGAGAAGAAGAGATGGAGAGAAAAACTTCAATGGGAAATTCTTTGTCCAAAAACCCTCCTAAATCGTGAATGAGGTTTTTAGAGGAGAGGGTTTTTAAATTTAAATCGGTTAAGTCCGGTTTAGTGAATGAAATTGACCAATTAAAGGAAATAAGACTTACCTGGTTCGGTTTGGATCAAGATTTCGAGCTCATATTTTTGATCAAGTGATCGAGTTTTTTTCACGCCAATAACTTTTTCTTCTCTGGTCAGATTGTTCGAGCTCTATCTCGACTGAGACCTCGAAATTTGCACGCCACAAACTCGTAGTTAGCTCTGGTCCAATATCTCGATCTCCATCTCGACCAAGTGGTCGGAATATTCAAGCCGACGATCCATGTTTTTCTCTGGTCGAATATCTCGAGCTCTATCTCGACCCAGAGATCAAAAATCTCATTTCACCAACTCGTCGTCCTCTGTGGCCTGATTTTTCGATATCTTTATCGACCAGAAGTTCGAGTTCTTCACCTCAAAATTCTTCTGGTCCAAAATTTTGATCTCTTTTCCAAGCAGGTGGTCAAAATTTTCCTCCGGAGCCCAAGTTTTCATGATCGAAGTTCATCCCCAAGATCCTAATTCATGTTCCTGTTCAAAACATTCAAAGCACACACTAAAATGAAGCAAAACAAAGAGAATTAAAAGATTATTTACAAGGATACCATGGGATTGCCTCCCAAGCGCGCTTGTTTTACGTCTTAAGTTCGACGTTGTCTACCGCTTTTTATGCGGTTTGAGGATCGGTAAGCGGAATCTTCTCCGCAAACGCATCCCGACTGTTGGCTAAGTAAGCCTTTATCCTCTGGCCGTTTACTGTGAATTCATTCCCCGAAGGTCCTAGAAGTAGAACGGCTCCATACGGTCAAACCTCTTTCACCTCAAAAGGTCCGGACCATCGTGACTTGAGCTTTCCCGGGAATAATTTCAACCTTGAGTTGAACAACAACACTTGATATCCTTCTTTAAACTCTCTCCGCACTATCTTTTTGTCATGGAAAGCCTTTGCTTTCTCCTTGTAGATCTTGGAGCTCATATACGCATCCCGACGAATCTCATGTAGTTCTTCCAACTGTATCAAACATCTCTTCAATGCGGGTTTGAGATCAAAGTTTAGGAACTTAGTAGCCCAGATGGCTTTATACTCTAGTTCCACCGGAAGATGGCAAGTTTTCCCATACAACATAGTGAAAGGTGTAGTCCCTAAGGGTTTCTTAAACGCAGTCCGGTAAGCCCACAAAGCATCATCAAGCTTCTTAGACCAATCCTTTGGAACCTTTTGTGCAGTCTTCCTTAAAATCTCTTTGATTTAGCTATTAGAAACCTCAACTTGCCCTGAAGTTTGAGGATGATAAGGAGTAGCCACTTTATGCTTGACACCATATTTCTTCATGAGGTTCTCAAAAACCTTGTTGATAAAATGGCTTCCCCCATCACTTATCACCACTCTTGGAACACCAAACCTTAGAAAGATGATAGTCTTGAACAACTTAATCACCACCTTGGCATCATTAGTAGGGCTTGCAATCGCTTCAACCCATTTGGAGACATAGTCAACAACAACCAAAATATAGAGATTCCCATAAAAGAGGGAAAAGGTCTCATGAAGTCGATTCCCTAAACATTGAACACTTCAACCTCCAAGATGAAGTTTTAAGGCATCTCTTGCCTTTTACCAATGTTGCCTTGACGTTGACAATCATCACACTTAGAGATGAATTCATGAGTATCCTTAAACATTGTTGGCCACCGAAACCCGGCTTGTAGAACCCGTGTGACAGTCTTGAAAGTAGCAAGATGTCCACCATAACTCGAACTGTGGCAATGAAAAAGAACGCCCTGAATCTCTTCTTCTGGAATGCAGCAGCGGAATAGTCGATCTTTCCCTTGCTTGTACAAGTAAGGCTCATCCCAAAAATACCTGACAATTTCGTTGAAGAACTTCTTCCTATCATACCCATCAAGATTAGGCGGTTCTACTCCGCAAGCAAGATAGTTCAAAAAATCTGCATACCAAGGACCATCTTCCTTCAACTCCTCTAGAGCGGATGTCTCCTCCACAATCATGGTGCCTTCGTAAATTGCTTGACTGAACATCACTTGCTCTTCCGGTAAGGAGTCATCAATGGGGAAATCATACTCAACCCGCAATCTTGATAGATGATCCGCAACTCCATTCTCTATACCCTTCTTGTCAACAATCTCGACGTCAAACTCTTGAAGCAGCAAAATCCACCTCAACAACCTTGGCTTAGCATCCTTCTTCTTTATCAAATACCTCAAAGTCGCATGATCGGTGTGCACAATCACTTTAGACCCCACTAAATGATACACAGAGGTTTTAAACCCTATAAATACCTACTGCAAGTACACAACAATCAGAGTAGTAATCTAGGGGTCGAATCCACAGAGACCAAGAATCACACTATCAATCTTTTAGATTAACATTCAAGCTAAGACAATTCGATTTGTTGTGGTTATCAAGTAACAAGAAATGAAACAAACGAGATTAAATTCAATAAATTAAAACATCAAGTTCAAGGAAGTTCTTAAGGAAATCAGAATGATGAATTCAAGCATTATTCAGGGAACAATAAAAACCGTCTTAAACTCAAAGCACATAATGTATAGCTAATCCACTTCCATGGCATCAACTACTTTATCTAGCAACCTAGAATCCTAACTTCCGTTGGTCCTAAAAGTCTTAGACAAGCATTATAACCAGGTTTGATATGTTCACAAACTTGTCTTAGATCAACTTCCGCAGTCTAAGGACAATTGCTCACCAATTGGTTTTTCAAGCTATTAAACAATCACTTTCAGTGCATTAATATTACAAGAGGTGAAGAACCCTAAAATAAGCTCTATCTAGCTTCCATTCATTCATTCATCAAACCCTAGAAAATCTATAAACTTGATTAGGGAACTACTCACACATAGAGAAATAAAAGCAAACAATAACAAAAAAGAAAGACATAATAAACTGAAATTGAAATAATAAAAAAGGGTTTAGAAAAACTTCTCTAAATTCGAATACAAGAAGATCCAGGGAGAAGAAAAATCGTCCAACAAAAGTAGAAGAAAATAAGAACAATTGTCTGTAAAGTGGAAGAGAAAGAACAAAGATTCAGAAAAATGGAAAAGTGAATCTCTCCCAAAATGGTGGATGTTCTCTGGTTTTTATACTTAGGGTTTTCTGATCCCTAAAAACGAGTTGGGCCTTAAACAATTAGGCCCAACTAAACAAAAACAAGTCTGGAAAATTCTTCTACGCATCAAGACCGATCGGTCCTAAAGATGGGACCGATCGGTCTCCTCCTTTTTGCTCCGTTCTTCGCAGCACTTTCTCTCGGATCCGCCTCGAACACTCCAAGCTTCCAAATCAGCTCTAAATCACCTAAAAATAACTCCAAACATGCAAGAATGCGACACAATACTTCTAGGACTCTAAAATAAAGAATATGCAAGCTATTAGTCAAAATAGGAGAATAAATGAATCCTAAGTGCCTAAACCAATGCAAAAATAGATATGAAATTGGCCTAAAATTCACGTATATCAATTCCCCCATACTTGCATTTTGCTTGTCCTCAAGCTAACAGAAAGACAAAGAATGAAAGAAAGGTTTGAAAACACAGGAACTCATTTCGTCATTAGAACACCACATAACCAAAAACTTTAGTAAGCCACATGAAAACTTACCTGACAGAATCAAGACCACCTTGTATTTCCCTCAGGCTTTACAATTGTCCCAAACAAACTCCACGGTCCCAATCAAGATCTTTGAATTCGCCAATACCGACCTCATGAATACTAAGTACGATCTCATCGAGGGAGTATCGATCATTGGACACTTGGGATCTCCTTCAGTCACAACCTGAACACACAGACTTTCTTCATGGTGACCCTTTTCCTCTCATTCTTTCACTTTGGCAACCGATTTCTCCCTACTCTTCTAGGGTATCATTTTATTTTTTTTTCTATCGGTTGCCCTTTGGTAATTCAAAGGCAAAGCGAATAATGGCATCATGGAAAATTTTCCTAGGCCTCGCTTTCATCTTTGCATGATCATTTCTCCAAGTAAAATAATGGGGTTGCAGGAAATTTTTTCTATCCCTTTACTTCAAAGAAAATCATCTCATCTTTTTAGTTCTTTCGATCATAGGGCTCCATTCATCATGTTTTTAAGCATGCATTAACTTGAAAGGTTAAGAGATGGGGATCACACTCACATAGATAAGTCTTTCAGGACTGAGAGAAGAACCCGATCCAATGTATTTTCAAGCCCCAAGACAAGAGAAAAAAGTCAGGTTAGGTGCGAAGTCGGTATTAGATCCTTCAAAAGCTCAAAGGGACATGGGTAACGTTGGGAAGTTGCAGAGTCTCTAGGTTTTCCAACAGTCTTTGAAGTTTGTCAAGTTTGGATGAACGGTCATGGAAGTCCCTGAAAACGTGGTTATTCCTCAAAAAATCGTGGTTCACTGCATGTTTTTGACTCAACAAAATCCCTAAAATGAAAAACTAACTCAAGAAAAATTGAAAACTGACTCAAAAATCAAAACAATAGAAATGAAATTGTGGTTAGTAACAATTTTCCTCCCCCAAACTTAACTTGCACCATCTCGGTGAAAGAAAATCCAAGGAAGAGAAGACACAAAATAAAGATAAGTGATGCATATTTACAAAAGTGGTGACTTGATACCTCTAAAGAGTTGAGACATCAGAGGCGTAGGCCTCTTCCTGCTCATAAACCGGATCTAGATCAGAATAGTAAATTAAATCGAACCAAAACTGACGAAAAGAAACGTACCTAGGTCCTCGGATCGGTCGGTCTAGATGCGGACTGATCGGTCTTTTACTTTGTTGTCGAGAGTGAAACCCTTGGGATCGATCGGTCCTAAAGACCGGATCGATCGATCTCCTATACATCAAACAAATGAAAGCTTAATTCTTGTCCGCTGGAAATTTTCCTCAAACAACCTGTGCCAAACACACTAGAAAATAATCAAAAAGCAAAATGAAATTAAACTATTCACAAAGATAAATATGGAAATGCCTCCCAAGTGCACTTGTTTAAAGTCTCAAGCTCGACTTTGTTTACTGCCTTAAACATCTGGCGGATAACCAAGAGGAATAGTTTCACCCTCAGTGACAACAATATCCGCAAAATATGGCTCTAGGCGTTGGCCATTAACCTCAAAATCACTTCCTGCAACATCCAGCAATGCTACAACTCCATATGGTCTCACTTCCTTGATAGTAAATGGACCGGACTGCCAAGATCTCAACCTCCCTAGAAAAAGTTCCAGACGTGAGTTAGATAACAACACTTGATCATTAACAACAAACTCCCTAGGAAGCATCCTCTTGTCATGATTTCCAGTCTCAATCCGTGGAATCCTTGTTCCAACCTCTTCACAACCAATTACACCACAAAAGCTACTCTTGGGTACTTTGAGAGGATATGAAATCTTCTTATTAACCTTCTCAAGGACCACTCTGTTATTGAGGAAGTCAATAACTACTTCAACAGTGTTGAGGAATGGTCTTCCTAAAATGAGTGGCTCCTTACAATCTTGTTCCATTTCTAGAACCGTGAAATCTGTTGGAACTAGACAGCTCCCAACCTTGAGTGGGTAGTCAACAAGCCTCCCAATCGGGTACTTTGTGGAAGCATCACCAAATGAAATAGAAGTTGAAGGACCCTTCATATCTCCGATCCCTAGTTTCTTCACCAATTCAAAGGATATGACGTTCACAGAAGCACCAGAATAACAAAGAGCATCATAAAAGCTTACCTCACCAAAAGTGCACTGGATAGTAAACCGACCTTGATCTCTCAACTTAGGCAGCAATATAGGCTCAGGAAATGCAGTATCGTTCACCTTATTATACCCCATCAGCTCCTCGACTTGCTCTATATTATCAAGAACCGCCTTGATGAACATCACTTATTTTGGAACTTCGAATAAGCCTTCCATTTTTGGTATAGGGACTCCAATTTCACTCATGTATGCCATGAATTTAGAGAATACCTTCTTTTGAGCCTTGGTGTAGACAACACCAGGGAAAGGAATTGGTGGCACATAAGGAGGAGATTCTACATCTTTGGCTTTCTTACCCTCAACTCCTATAGGTGTCTCCTTCTGCTCCTCTGCAATCATCGCTACATTCTCAGCATTCTCGACAACCAATCCCTTGCCGCCATTGTGCTCAACTTCCTCGAGCCTGTCGCCTTTATCTTCAGTGTTCTTGCTCTCTTGCACATTGTTCTCAGCAACCAATCTATCATAATCTTCCCCATAGAGTAGTCTAGCAATCTCTTCTATTGCTCTCTCATTCTCATCATTGGAGGTGATGACATTGCAATACTCCTTTGGGTTTTTCTCCACCTTCCCTGGAAGTGTCCCTTGAGGTCTGTGAATAGCTTCAACAGTCTGAGCAACTTAAGTATCCATCTTCTTTACATGAGCACTAACTGCTTCAAATTAGCTGTTCAAATTGTGGTACATGCTATCAACCTTTGCATTAAGCTCCTGAGTCTTTTCTTTGATTTCCTGAGAAGATTTTTGCTGGTTCTAAAGAAGTTGTTGCATTAAAGCCTCAAGCTTATTTTGTGAGTTGTTTGAAAAGCTTGAAGGCTGCTGAAACTGCTGCGGAGGAGGTTGTTGGAACTGCTACATTGGGGGCTGCTGAAACGGCCTAAAATTTGTGCCCAAATTTTCCACGAACGGTTACTAAAAAATTCATGTGCCCGAGCTTTGCACGAAAATTTTCTGCTGAAAATCCTGAATGAAATTATTCTGCCCATGATTCGGCATGAATGTCTTGCCCTGAAACTGCTGCGGAACCCGAGCTCCTCCCTATTGTGGATAAACTTGATCATGCGTGTTCTCAACATTAATACTCATGTAGGAAAGATTACCTGGATTATACCCCATGTTCTGGTTGAAACATTGTCCAGTGACATAGTTGAAATCCTGTTGCTCCTCAAAACTCTCCTGAAACCCATTAGCATAAGAAATTCTCCTGGTGTGCCTTCTGCAACATGTCCATCTTGGCGTTTAGCTCGTCCATCCTCTTAGTTTCAAGACTACTAACTCGCACCCCCACAGTCGTACTCTGGACAGTTAACACTAGAACTAGAAGCTAGGTTCTTGATTAGTGTCTAAGCTTCTTCAACAGTTTTCGTCATGAAATCCCCATTGCTAGCTGCATTGAGAGAGTTCTTGTAAACTCGTTCAACTCCCCCATAGAGGATGTTGAGAACTTGCTCATCGATGTACCCATGATGTGGGCAGTCTCTCATGTACTCTCTGAGTCTCTCCCATGCCTTACAAAAGGACTCACCGGATCGCTGCTGGAAGGTGGTAATCTTGCTTCTCATCGCAGTTGTCTTGGACTTAGTGTAGAAATGGTCCAAGAATGCAGCTCTAGTTTCATCCCAGGATTGCAGTGATCCACGCTCAAGAGATCTCAACCATCTCAGCGCTTTATCAGCAAGAGAGAAGTGGAACGACTTGCACTTGATGTAGTCCACAGGGACTCCATTCAAACTGGTTGTGCTACAGATTTCCTCATAGAACTCAACGTGGTCCATCGGATTCTCAAAAGGCAATCCATGGAATTGATACTGCTTAATAAGATTGATCAATTGAAGCTTGATCTCATAATCCTGCCTTTGAGGAGCTAGTGGACGAATGGCAGATCGGTTCTGATAGAACTGATGAGGTGTGTCCATAGAACCTATGTTTATATCAATCATTTAACAAATATGAGATCAGTTCTAATATCAGACCTGCAAAAAACCGTTTATATCAATCATTTAACAAAATGTTTAAACAACTTTAATGAAAAAAAATTAAAGCACGCGCTACCAGCACCGGTAGCATTTTAGTCTCTACTTATTATAATAGAAGTACGTTTAGTGAGACAAGGGTTAAAATGCTTTTTTAAGCTAATTATTTGAGTAACTATATAAGTTATGTTATTAACAAAATATTTTCACCGGCTGTTATTTTTTAAACCAAAAAACAGTTTACTAGATTTACTTTAAGCTCCATTTTCCTCGATCTTAAAACCACCTATGATTATCTACAGATATTTACCTCCTCCTTAAATCATTCTGTACCTATTCTCATTTGCACAAAACAAAAACATTTTTCTCTGAACAAAACACAAAACCATGGCAGCCAAATTCGTATCAAAGACATTATCGCTTTGTAGAAAAGCTTTTAGTTTCGTAGGCTAATCTTAAGGAGGAGGTAAATTCTCTTCATCTGAAAACTCTGACAATGGAGAACCCTATCGACGCCGTTGATCCGATTCGGTTTATTAATCCTAATCACGCCTTAAAAATGACAGAGATTTCGATTTTGGGTTTAAGGACTCTCTTTTTCTTTTCATGGGTTGTTTCAATCTGTAATTGTCTCCAAGATTCTGGTTTGGACAATAATGGAAGCTTTTTCACTGTCTCGAGCTTCAGGTTTCCTAAATCTCAAGTCAGACCCTATGATACGCGTTACATCAGAGGTCTGTTAAATCCGATCAATTGGTCTTCTTCTTCTTTTTGTTTTTGTTTTTCTTTGGTGGGGTTCAAGCATTTTTTCAGCTACTTTTTTTGTCTTCTTTCTGATTGATGATCACTTCGAAATCAAAATTGGACTTGACTTTCGTTATTTTGATCAATACTTTTTGGGATTCTAATCATTCTCTTATTCTGGGGGGCCTTTGCCATTTTTGGTTTTCTTCATTTTGGTTTCACTAACCTTACTCTTTAGTCTTTACTACTAAAGACAAATCAATGTTAAAATTAATAACAATTAATAAAGAGTAAAAACATAATTAAAACGATTCAGATACGGCTGCCACCTTAGAAGCCAAGCCTTTAAGTAGAGAGAAGTAGAAAGAGATGAACATAGAGAAAGACAGGAGAGAGAAGTAGAAAGATTACAAAAAAAAAATATAGTACTATTTAAGTAACTAGACATAACTTTTAGACTTTTTATTTTTCTTTACCATTGGATCCATATCCACAAAGTTCAATCTATAACTTATAATTCATTTCTTAAAATCTTTTTTTAATCTACCAATTGTAGTGGGAAGAGATCGAACCCTTGATACTAAAGTCATTAGTTAGATCATCATTACTACCACACTGAAAAGAACTAGACAACCATAACTTTTAAGACTATTTAAATAAAAAAATTTGTTGTCAGTTTTTTTAGGAAATCATATCTCTAAAGTTGGTGTTATGATTTAGTTAGTATGTTTATATGATACAGTAGTATTTAATCAAATATATTGTAATATGATTATAAATCATTTGAATGGAATAAAACCACATAGATTGAAACAGAGCTTAAGTTCTTCAAATCGAACTAAAATTCTCAAAATTAGAATAGAATACAAAAATCTAGTCCAAGAAAAAAGAATAAATCCCGATCACGAACCAAACTGAACCCTAACTATATGAACCCAAACCAAGAAAACTATAATATAAAAGAACTAATATTTTAATTAAATATGTAGAATATATATATAGTAAGAATATATATACGAAAATTATACAATCTTAATTGATTTAGTAAATTATTTTATTTATTAATTTTTTTGTCAACAATTGGATCGACAAAAACCGATCCATAACCCAAAACTCACTCCCTAAAATTCTCTATTTTTTCTTCTTCCATTTGTCACGGAAATGGATCAAATCCCGGTACCAGAGGATTTGTAAACAAACCATTACCATTAAACCATCTTTCATGCGCTTTTTATTTATTTAAATTTGTTTGTCAATAATCTAAACGAACATAATTCTGTCAAAATAACTAACATTTTCAATTTGTGGGTGGTTAGAAGAGGTTTTTGAAAGTTTTCCATTTACGAATTAATCACATGTAAGAATTATATATTTATATATCATAATATCAGTGTATACATTTTGGCATTTTAAATTTTTTACTATTTACTTGTTGTGTTTTTTAGAAGTAGATAGATTTTTATAACTTATTATATCCAAGTTATGTAAAATATGTAATATACCTATTCAATTTATACTATGATGATTATTTTTTGGTGGGTGGTATGAAATGGTTATAGAAACTTTTTGGTTATGGATTACAGATTTCTAACAACGGTAAAGGCAAATGGGCAAAACGGTTTTTACACTCCCAATCAATTTTGTTTGTTAAATGATTGTTATAAACAGATTCTTATCCCAACAACTTGGGCTTAATAGCCATAGACAAAGAAGAGAATATGAGCATCACTTTTATAATTATAAGCCTAATGATTGTGGAGATTAATCTGAATGGAGCACGACCACATTGAGACTGAGAAAACCCCCAAATTTCAGCCTAGAAAACAGGTTGATGCGAACTATAATTTTACCAGATCTGCCTATTAGCAAAGAAAAGAGGAGAAAACCAGGTGGTTGTTTAACTTTCAGCATCTTTGAAGTCTTTACTGGCTTCTCCAGATAATGTAACAGTAGTGTTACTATAGCATCTTTGAAGTTTTTTAGTTTTATTTTCAATGATAATCTCAAAAGAAAACTTTTAAATTTTGGTTATCAGTTATCACTCTTTATTAAAATAGAAGTACGTTTAGTTAAGACAGCTGTTGAGGTTTTTTTTCTACTTAATTTGCTGAGTTACTGTTTAAGTTATGCTGTTAAAATAGTTTTTTCAACGGCTGTTATTTTCTAAGCTTTTATTCGAGTCAGTTACAAAACCACAACAACAAAAATAACCACTTTTGTGTAAAATCACCACGTTCTATGTAATTAACCCCACAATTATTTCTTTCCACACATATTCACCTCCACGATTGTTTCATCTTTCTCTATTAATTCTTCTCTATTGACGATTTTTTTTTTCCGTCCTATTAACGGTATCAGTCTTAAGCTTTTCAAAACAACATGGAAAATGGTATAAAAATTTAACATTTTACAAAAAGAAAAAAGAAAAAAAGAAAAAAAAACAACAACATGAAAAATCAGAGCAAAGATCCTTCAATCGAGTCTTTTGTTACCCAACAAATTTTGAGAATTCGTCAATCTTTTTTTTTTATTTGTTAACGCTGATTTGTTTTTGAATTTATCATTTTCCTGAGTTTCGAATTTCGATAATGATGATGAATTTACTAATTTTACGTACGGGGTCGTCTTTGTTTATTGATTTCTTCGAAGGCACTAAGGATTACCGGAATTATACCCCAACTGATGAATCCAGGTAATCCAAACTTTATATCAAAGGTGTGCTTTTGTTTAAAAAAAAAAAAGTTGTTGGTGATGAAAGTTCATCAATTTGACCAAAATTTGCTATTTTCGATTCATAAGAGTATCTCCAATTATCTAAACTCATTGATTTTTCATCTATATAATATTATTATTTTAAATATTATTTAATTTGGCATACTCATGTCATTAATTCCTTATTAATATAATACTAATATTTTTATACTAATACAATATTTTAATGTTTACTATATTTAAAATTTTATCTTCAAATTTATTTTAATTATACGATTTTAATAAAATTTGATTTTAATTTTATCGCATAAAATTTATTTAATATTAATAAAAATAGTATATATAAAAGACAACATATAAATAAGTTAATTAACGTTTAAAAATATTGTGGATTTGAATTACTAAATTTTTTTTGAACTAGTCATATAGTGACATGTGTCATAACATAAGAGAGTCTCTCAAAGATATCTCATCTCAATTCCTCAATACACATTAAAATACCCCAAGAAGATGCTCTAAAGTTCTTGGGATCATATTATATATTATGGACAGGAAAAAGTTACGAAACAAAACAGACATGTACGGTTGTATAAATTAAATTGTTACAACTTCTTTAACCACAATTACCCTTACAAGCATTAAAAAGTTACACAACAAGATAGATATAATTAACTTATAGTTCATACATATACATTGTTATCATGTAAACTGAGATAGAAGAACTGGAAAACTTTATTGACGAATCTCTGTATCATCCGTAAAAGAAACCATCTCTTGTATTTATTTGATGATGTCTTGATTTATGGAACGTGTGACGATTGAAATTGGGTCACAAAATTCTGAATAATATGTGTCTCATCGTCATGTGCCCCGAACCCGTATGGATATGCATGATGTGTTGAATCATCCTCCTGATGAGGGGCTTGCATGTTAGAGCTTTCCCCGATCTCGAATGTATTATATTCTGAATTATACACAGGGAGATCGTTTAAAAATCCTGAATCTTCTTGCATCGTATGATGAAAGCTAGAGTTCTCATTGAACCGGTTTTCCAGAACTCCCTCTAGATTGTTGTTGTTAGGTTCATAGTTGGCTTGACACGACTGGTCAATCTATAAGAAGAAGAAAAAAAGTGTTAGGGAAAAAACTGAAAATTTTAAAAACGTTCTCTCTCCAAGATTCTTAATATTTATTATATTTTATTATTAAAACCTTCTTAAGAACCATAGATGGAGGTGCTCTTAGTTACTTACCACAGCACCATCACTGGGGTTAACGGGAACGAATGTCATGGGCGTGTGATCTATTGGAGTATCAAAGATAATGTCGTTCCCCTTATACTCCAACCGACATATGACATACGTACTCTGTATAATTTTGGTTAGCACAACATTTATTAAAAGTTAAGTCATAGCTATTCTAAACCAAATCTGATGTATTTTCGAATAAAGACTGAATCGAATTACCAAACCAAATTTGATCCAGGAAAAAATGTCTAAATAGGAAGTAAGTGAGTGAAACCAAAATTTTGAAAACTCAAACCTGTATCAGAACAATGTTCCCGAATCCATCTCTAACCAGGGATACACGACCACATAGAAATAAACTTTATTGTAAAACTTTAACTTAGAAGGAGACCTCATGAACTACGTGAACCGGAGAAAAAGAGGTTTTGAAAAGAATGAGAACTTAACCTCATGTTCTGGAACGAGTGAATAGTGAAATTCGTGTATGACATACTCCGAGCTTTGTTGTAAAATAGGTTCATTAGAAATGAAAGTCAAAACTCTTTTATATCCAATCTTCGTTCCCGGAACTTGACTCCAACAACCGAACACATCTATGATGTCAACACCTTTTCCGGTAAGCTTCCAGCTTCCCCAACTCGTTTGTCTTGTCTGTTTTGTTGCATTACCATAAGTAGCGTCTCTACGGCAGAAAAAGTACCACAAACGGTCTGTAGACGTGTAAAGTGATAGCCCTATTAAGAAAACAAAATTGAGGGACCGAACTTGAACATGTCACTTGCCAAGAAATTCAAAGACAGAAAGTTAGTAGTAACTTACGAGGAAGATCCCAGGGGGCAAAGCAACAAATGTCGACCTCCTTAATGGCTTCATCAACAATCCAATTGTTGCCATGAATTTTGTGACGGAGATAATGGCCAACCAACTCAGCTTCGGTTGGACGAAAGCCAAAACCTACAATATAATGTTCCATTTTGTTCACAGAAAGCGGCTGAAAAGGTTCCTTTGAGCTTTTCTCTCTATGTTTTTCCCTGTAGCAGTGGAAATTTTGTTTTTTGGTTTAATGGAATGGACTTCGAGGGGACGGGCATATAAATACTACTTTTCAAATAAAAGTTTTATTTTATGATTAATATATAAGATTTATGATTAAACATATTGATTTTATGATTAATATATATATATACATAGTTCCAAAATAAACTATATGTTAATTACATCACAAAATTTATTAAAAATTTTAAATTTTTTTCTAGATATATTATGCTTTTAATTTTTTTAAACGGACATATATATTATAAAGCAATTTATATTACATAAAATATAATTTATAATTTTAGTGCATATTATAAGCTTATATACTATAGTTTTTAACATATATGTATTTCACAAACAAAATATAAGCTTTAGTGCATATAATTTTTTATGAGTTTATATGAGTTTTAAGAGAATGCTGGTTAGAAAAGATTTATAAAACCAAAAAATTATTTAAAAAGTAAGATAAGAGTAATAAGATTATCAAGTAATTACCATATAAAGATTTGATATTTGTTTAATAACGCTTGATATTCAATAATAAAAATACAGGTCATTGATATTCGTTCATCAAATGTCAGATATTACATGTTATTTGATAATAACATGTCATTTAATAAAGAATACAATTCATTTGATATCTTATATATTAAAAGAGAAGTGATTTTTGTAAAAAAAACTTACGTGTCAACACCATGTTCAATGTTAACGTGGTTGATTACAAATTTGTCCTTAATATTAAAATTTAATTTATTTATTTATTTATTTTAAAATTTCTTAGTTTATTTTTATGTTTAGATAATTTAATATTAGTTTTTATAATGTAACTAATAACATAAAATATTAATTCGTTTTTTTAAATTTATTTTTATTTTAAGGAATCATAATCTTTAATTTAAATTTTAATATGGTAAAGATATTACCATAATCTTTAATAATTAATTATATCATTCTCTATACAAATCAAACATAATTATCCTCAATCCATCGTAAACTTTTTATTCACCACAAACATTCTTTAAATTTGCAGTTTTTCTTTATTCACAAAGTTCTTTTGTTTGTTTTTTTTTTTTTATGTTGATCGGTAAGAACTTACATACTCTATTTGTTTTCATCAGATAAATCAATCCAGTTTTAGATCACAACAAATTCATGGTAAAAATTATGAAACTATGAAGGTCATTTAAATCAATTGAGATAATTTTTAGTCAACGAAAAGTTAGTATAAGATTTTGTAAAACATTAAAATAATATATATTTCAAAATTTTGATTTCTAATTTTTTTTTACTTTTATTCAAAAAATTGGATCATTCTATTTATAATTTATAATTTTAATTTTTTTAATATATTTTTAGGAGAAAAGAATCCATGCATCTATTGAAGAAGTTTTGGTGAAAAATTATAAAATCAATTAACTCCACGACAATCAAAAATTATCAACAGATTTAATTTTGCGAAGTATGACGGTGATTACAGAACAAATCCAGTTATGTTCAAAATTGTGATTTGTCATACAATTATGATGAAACCCTATAATGATTTTTCAACTAACTTCACAGATAATCGTCGCCATAATCCACAAAACTAACTTGTGGTTACACGTAAGTTTTTTTTTTTGAAAAATTACTTAAGATGTTGTTATTATAAAAAATTAAAATTAAAAAAGTGAATTATATTCTAAACTACAATAACCCATTTATTCAATATATGCTCATTTTAATTTAAAGTATATTTGTGCAGTAAATTTGGAGCTGTTTGAGAAATAAGGAAAATGTAAAGAAAAGAAAAAAATATATTGGATACACAACAATAAAAATATGTCCCTTCAAAATCTAACAACAAAACCCAATATATTTCTTCCTTTAAGATACAAGTTAAATTCATATATTTTTATTTTATTTATATATAAATTCACACAGTAATTATTAATATATATAAAATACTTTTTACCTAGTATATATATATATATAAAGATTTCTGATCATTAGATTTGACACTTATGTTAGTGAGTATCTTTGAAAAATTAAACTTTATATAATAATATTTTCTTGTTGCAGTTCTCCGTCCTTTTTAAATTAAATAAAAACCTTAAAAAAATTATATGCTGTTATGATAATGTGCATGCTTCTTTTCTTTCTAAGTTTTCTCATAGAGCGCTTTGTTCACTTTTTAGTTTCCGTCAATTTGTGAAGAAATCATATGTGACTAATGACTTTAATCAAAATAATTACATAAAACAAGTTGAAATTTATATTGAAATAGTGATCAGTTTAGCCTCGAAGCCTTTTGATGGATCCTATTATTCCTACTAACCTATAGTAACCTGAAATAGAATTAAATAACTAAATAAGATTTGCTTTATCACCACTTTTATTTTATTTTCTCCTGTCAGAAAAGTATTGACATTCTTTTATATTTTCATGTTCACATTCTCTTATCACTACTGATTCACATATTCAACAGAAAAAAGCTATTGCACTTATCTTGTAAAGTAGGTAGCCCCACCATACGTAATATTAAACTAGATAATTATCAGCTCTAAAACACAGTTTAATATTTATAATTTTTTTTAGAAAATAATAATAAGTGATACTTATTGGTGTATTTAACATGAGATAAGTGATATATTAAATTTGTTTATATCTAAATATGAAATAAGTTATATAACATGAAAATCAATTGTATCATAAAGTTTATATTTTGAAATAGAAAATATGAAAATAAAATCAATTGTTTATGTTTGTATTGATAATGTAAAAATATAAAAATCATTAGTTTAAATAGTTAAAAGTTAAAAGTAAAACTAATGATTTGGGAATGACATTTTTCTAAATCATGGATACTGTGAAGTCAGGATATTAAATAGAAGAGACTGATTCTTTAGTTAATATGGGTAATTTGGGCCCTAATATCTATGTTCTTTTGGTCCAAACATGGAAATTGAAGTGTCCACCTAAGAATAAACATTTTATTTGATAAGTTGTGAACAGATGTGTGGCGTGGCTGTCAAAGATAATCTGAATCATCGATGGATAAATTGTGACTCATTATGTAGTAGGTGTGGCTCAGATGATGAGTCGACAAGCCATGTACTGTTTGAGTGTCCACCGGCAATTCAAACATGGCCGCACTATCAAATATCTCATCCTTCATAAAAATTTTCTCGGGTCAATCTATTTGGTCCACTTTGGACTATCTATTTTGGCTATTGCCGGATTCAGTAAATAATTTAATTTTCCGATGGATTATTTGACATTTATGAAAAGCGAGAAACACAAAATTATTCACAAATATTGATAAAGACCCCAAAAAGATTCTTTCGAAGGCGAAGATAGATGCAACAGACTGGATTGCGGCTAATAGTGAAATTATCCCAAATTTTCTTTCCCGAAAAGTCAATCATGGGCAGATTTGGCGGGAGGTGTCAATTCTGACATTATCTAACTCATGTTTCTCAGGTTATCGATGCTTTGTTGATGGATTGTGGAAAGACTCATATTTTTACTCTAGTCTGGGATGGTATTGCTTTCCAGATTTTGTGGACGGGCGTCAATGGGAGATCGGGGAACCATACATTGTCTATCTTCTCTGCATGTTGAAGTTGAAGCAATCTTATGAGCGATGTCATGCCTTATCTTTCTTAATATTCCATATATGGAGATGGCGACAGACTTGATGGAAGTTCTACAGATTCTTGCAAATTCTGACGAGTGACCGGCGTTCACACCCTACACAGAAGAATTTACAAGTTTGAAGAGTTATTTTTCTTTTTTTCCTCTCCATGTTCTTCCTAGATCCTTGAATTACAAGTTTGATTTCCTTGTTCGTAGTATTAGAGGAGTAGCTTGTGATTTAAGCCTTGTATACTCCTTACCACATGAGTGATAGTCTAGCCCTGTGCATAATAACTGAAACCGAAATACCAAACCAAATCGAACCAGTATAAGAGAAATTGAACCAAACCAGAACCGGCTAAAGAACCGAATGGTTCCTAAATTTTAATACCCAAAAAACTGAACCCGAACCGAAACCGAACAGAGAACCGAATAGTTACCCGAAAGAACCAAAATATAATTATATATTTAAAAATAATTATTTATATATAATTTAATAATCTAAATTTTTAAAATTGTAACTATAAATCCAAATTTGTTAGTCAATTTGAATCAAAATTACTAAAAAAACTAAAATATTCAATTTATTATAATTAATTTATGGTGTTTCTAAGATTTTTTTTTATTTTAGTTTTAAATTAGATAGAGGTATCTGAATCGGCACTGAACCGAATTTTAATAGGTACCCATTGGTTACTACATTTCTAAAACCGAAAGAACTGGAACCGGAACTGAACCATACCGAATTTTAATAGGTACCCATTGGTTACCATATTTCCGAAATCGAAAGAACCAAAAACTAAAAAAACGAACCGAACCAAACCGAAGAACCGAATGTCCAAGACTAAGTGGTACTTTCAAGTTTAATGAAATATAAGTTGACAAAAAAAAGAGTAAAACTAATAGATGACCGGATTGATTTTATATTCAATGTTGTATTTTTGGTTTTTCTTATTTTGGTTGATTAACATTTATATGGTGGTACTGATAAAATATATAACCAAATTATTTGAAATAAAAACTGAAATTTATTATAATAAAATTTTGAGTTAGTTGTCAAGACTATCATACTTTGGTAGTTAGATGCCCTAATTGTTGTTTTTGCTATCAAGAGTTCGACTCTATGAAGTCGCATAATCTCATGTGATATTGTTTGGAGTAATTTTAGAGAAGGTTTAGGGTATAGATCCGGTATTGTCAATCTAAATGTTGATAAAAAATAATTAATTCATGTTATTTTTGTAAGATTTTATTTTTAATTATGTAATATGGAAGTTTTATTGACCCATTTTTTTATATAATATTTTTGAATTCTATTTATATATCGAAATGTGGGTTTATTTGCTCTCCGACATTCTATAGAATTGCATTCACCATTATAAAATAAAGTGAAGACTCATGAATTGCCGGGATAACACGTTATGCGCTCGCAATCATTGAACCATCAACCAGCGGTTCATCAACAATTGCCATAGTATCATTCACTGCAGTAGAAGAGGTTGTCTTAACCCAGATGCAAGTTCTGTTTCAGAAGCAAATAGAGCAGGTACTAACTCCATAGACAATGCAGAAACTTGCTCATTACTCAATCCAGGATGTAGCGAACGGCCAGAAAAATGTTAGAATTGCGGAATGAACATGACTAGAATGAGAGAGAACTCGAGAGAGAATGAGAGAATTGAAGTCAGATAATTTGTATTCGAAAATGTTGTGATGATGTTGAATGTGGTTATACATCTCTATTTATAGGAAAACAACATCAAGAGGAGCCATTTGCTTTGACAAGAAGGAGGAAAACGTGCGTCCTGAAGAAGGGGGAGCGTGCTGAGCCGCGGCTTTTCCTGGTCGGCCGCACGAGGCCGCGACCGGCCGCGGGTTTTCCAGAACGACCGCACGAGGTCGCGACCGGCCACGGGTTTTCCGGGTCGGCCGCACGAGGTCGCGACCGGTCGCGGGTTTTCTGGAACAGCCGCACGAGGCCGCCCTCGTCAACGGTTTTCTTTGGTATTCTTTGGTCTTCCTTGGCTTTGATATTCGAAATCAAACCTTCTGAATGATCCCAAAGCATAGGAAAAGCTCAACTCATCATTTTGGTTTCGTTGACTTTTCCATCGCTGACTGCGACCCGATCATACTTTCTTTTGACCGAATATAATTTGTTGGCCTTGATAGGTCTTGATCAATACTCCCCCTCAAGTTTTAACCTCTTCACGTAGTGAAGGCTAAAACTTGGAAGACCCACGACTTACACCTCATTAAAAACCTTAGAGAGAAAACCACTTGGGACAAAACTTTATTAAGGAAAAAAGAGTATGTAAACCATGAGTGAGGAGACCTTTGATCAAGATTGGGTAAGGTCCACAAGTCCAAGTTTGCCATAAATGTGGTTTCAAACTTTAAGACTTGCGGCCTTAGTGAGTATATCCGCCAATTGATCTTCACTTCGTGTGTAGCATGGAAGGATTACTCCTTCTTCAATCTTTTCCCGAACCTTGTGACAATCCACCTCTATATGTTTCGTTCTTTCATGAAACACGGAATTAGAAGCAATATGGATTGCGGCTTGATTATCACAATGCATTGTGATTGGAGTATCTTGTTTTATTTTGAAGGCTTCAAGCAACATCTTCAGCCATATTAATTCACTTGTAAGCTTTCTCATGGCTCTGTATTCGGATTCAACACTAGAACATGCGACTACCTTTTGTTTCTTGGTCTTCCAAGTGACCAAGTTTCCTCATATAAAGGTGCAGTATCCAGTAGTGGATTTACGATCCAGCCTATCTCCAGCCCAATCCATATCACAATATCCAACTATCTCAGTACTTTGATTCTTGCCCATCCATATGCCGTGACCAGGACTCCTTTTAAGATACCTTAGGATTCGTTCCACCATACTCCAATGATAGACCGAGGGTTCCTTCATGTGTTGGGAGACCTGGTTCATAGCAAAACAAATGTCAGGACGTGTAATTGTAAGATAAATTAGCTTACCTACAAGTCGTCGGTACTGTGGTGCATCTTCAGATGGTTGGTCATCTTTCTCCCCCTTTCGATTGACCTTGTAGCCATCTTCGAGAGGTGTTTTTGCAGGCTTGGATCCAAGCTTTCCTGTTTCTCTTAAAAGATCCAGTGTGTACTTTCTTTGTGATAGAAATAGTCCAGCCAATGACCGACATATTTCGATTCCAAGAAAATACTTAAGTTCACCGAGATCTTTAATATCAAACACCGATTTAAGAAAGGATTTAGTGGCTTTAATACCGTCCTTATCATCACCGGTGATGATGAGATCATCTACATAGATGAGAACAGCGACCATTCCTTGTGGGCCATGGTTTATAAACAAGGTGTGATCGGCTTCAGACTTTTTTTTGAACCCCCGAGTTTTAAGAGTGTTGTTTTTTCAGTCTTGTACCATATGACATTTTTATGATCTTTTGATGTTTTGGTGACCCTTATGGGCCCTTGGTGGCCATTTTCCTCCTTAGGT